>OMKZ01029603.1:0-10481 GCA_900302535.1 Neoniphon sammara
AAGCGGATAACCGGGCCAGGAACACTGTGTTCATTAAGACAAGTCTGAGGGGGTGAGTGTGTGTGTGTGTGTGTGTGTGTGTGTGTGTGTGTGAGTGAGTGAGTGAGAGAGAGATAACGTCTGTTTCTGCACACATGCATATGCTTATTGGTGATGATAGTGGTGTGTGTGCCTGTGTGGCGGAGGGAGGGAGGTCACACCTGGGTCACAGCCTACTATCAAAACCTGTTTGTGCATCAGCAAAGCAGTGTGCCACTTTTGCTGCCAGTCTAAAGATAGAAAACACTTCTGCCTTTACACACATCTGTGCTGTCATTTCAGAGCGCTCTCACTGACAGACAGCATCTTCACTGAGCATCATAAAAGTGTTATCCATACACCGAAGCTCTCATAATATTGTTGTCTTGAGGCCTTTTTCACTGGATGTGGAAAGTAACAGCGACTGTGAGGTTAAACTGCAGATTGTCAGCTTTTTTTTCCCCAAGGACATTTTCAGCAGTATTTGAGGTGCTATAGCCCTTTTTGAACATTGTTTCAAAACTTGCTAAAACACATTGTTGTTGCACTTAAGGTGTTACTCAGCCTCTCTGTGCTGTGGGATCTGAAGCAGCACCACCATGTCAGAGAGGTTGACAGACAGTTACGTAACTGGGCCGGCACGACTTTGCAGAACTCTGTATTTTTATGTTGGGCATTACTCTGCTCTGTGGGCAGCTGAGAATGGGCAGCAATGGGATTAAGCAAAGATGTGCAGCCTCAGTTTTCGGAACGCTGAAAAGTGATGAGGCAAGTCTGCCCTGCGAAAAGATGAAGCACAACAGAGGAGTTGACATCCGTTTGTGTGTGTGTGTGTGTGTGTGTGGGTGGTGCTGGGTGGAAGGATGCAATGTAAGTAGGATGATATACTAGAGTAATATGAAATATGAGATTATGTACTAGAGCTGAAACATAATGAAAACCACAGTAATTACAAGTCATAATGTAAATTAAACGCAAGTCAGTATTTTTGGCCATTTCACACCTCAGAAGGGATGTTTTTGACACCAATATGAATATTGATATTCTCCCACCCAAAACAGCTGAAATTGATACCATTAATGATAATGATATGCATAATTATGTGCATCTTTAAAGAACCGTAATACAACGCAGATGTCAAACTAGTTAGATTTTTCAGACAGGCCTGTCTTAGGATAATTAAGTGTTGTTGTTGTTGTTTTTTTTAACAAAATGCCAAGTTAGTTTTACTCTGCTGCCATTTTTATAGTTATCTTAAGTGACTTAACTTGAACAAGCACTTAGCAACAGTGCTTGCTCATGGGGGAATGTTGGGTCTCTGTAAATAATGATCTTCACCTACTCAATATGAGAAGTGCCCTGAGATAACTTCTGTTATGATTTGGCGCTATATAGATAAAATTGACTTGACTTGACATACTCCTAGAAAAAAGGTCACCCAAGTGCCAATTCCACACTCAACTACATGTAATCGGCTGATGCCGGTAGGCTGCCAATATACCAGTCTGCCCCTATACTGAAGCAAAGTCAGGGGTAATTTGCTTACTTGCCCAGATATTGACATTGTTGGCCCAGATATTTAGTGAAATTAAGCAGTGAACAGGAATTACGTGGATCAGTGCAGGATAAGCGCAGAACTTCAGTGTGATAGTGACAGCAGGGCAAAAAGGTCCATCAAGGTAACGCCCATCAAGACAACTTTTGAACACTAAGCCCCCAGCAACTGACATAACAAAGACGCACCAGTCATTTCTCCCCCCTCCTACTTAGGTATGTTCTTGAGAAAAGCTCATATCATAACGTAGCCCCGTCCCGCTGCTCCCTGAAGGGGTTTCTCCACTGGAGGAGAAGAACTAACCAGGTGCACTGTCAGGAATTCTTGTTTCTCCCCTGTAGAAAACTCTGGATCGCGGGGCATCTGCTTGGACAGCTTACGTCTGTACGGAATGTCGAAAAAATATTTAGACACTCAGATATTTCTCACACATCTGTTGTTTACGGCCCAACTTACAGTCCATGGGGCTTTGGACTGCATTCCTCAACCCTCCCAATGTGGAACCTCCACTTGGTTGGTTTTCTTAGGGATTCAAGGATTATGCTCCACTCATCAAGAATCATCTCTATGTCTGACACCATAATGGGGTCTATTTTAATGGAAATGTGACTCACAATGTCCTTTCTGCAACACTGGATGGATAAAACCAGTGTTGGAAATGCAAGACCTCTGACCTGTCTATTTATTTAGTCACTTATGGCGGTAAGGTATTTTTCTGAAACATTAATTTATCTAGGAAAGGCATAATGAGAGCATCTTTTCCACCTTACTTTACATTAAAGATGCACTATGCAAAATTGCAGGTCAGTTGAAGTGAGGACCAAACTCAAGATGCAACAATCATATTTTGTGCTTATTCCACAGCTTTTGTCAGTTGAGTCTAAACAGTCCTCACTTCAGTCAACCTTTAGCAGCTCTGTATTGTGCAGCTTTAAAAGGTAGCCACAAAAGCCACACTACTGGAGCTTTTTGAGGCACAGCAAGTTGCTCCAAGGACCTCCAGAGTACAGCAGTTGATCAGGGATATAAAGCATTTTCCCAACCACCTTAGAGACGTCCTGGTCACAAACCCACTCATCTGACCTTTAGGCCAGCACTGCCACCCATCCCTGCAGGCTGTGTCAGGCTGCTACCTTGCTTGAAATCAAAAGATCTGAAAGATTTAGTGAATCAATGATTGACTCAGTCAGGACTGGTTCAGAGTCTGCGAAGTTGTTTTTCATCAAGGTCGCTTTGAGCGCTGATAGGGTCATTATCACATCAACAGCCTCTTTGTGAGGAGGGTGAAGGAGGTCAAGGATGTCACGACTCTTTCTTAGCGTGAGATGTGAGGGGCTGAACCCACTGTCTCTGCAATGTTTGGAAGGGGCACTAAAGAGACCACCCAACCGGAGACTAATGTATACAGGGCTGTACGTGAGGGTCAGCTGTGTGCTGAAAATACAGTCATAAAATTAGCATAGAAATGGGGTGCAGTAGCATGGAGAAAGAGACAGGTACAGAGATAAGTGAAAAGGGAGGCAGAGACAGAGAAAGGGGCGAATAAAAGAGATGCATGAGAGAGGGCGAAGGATGAGAGGAAAGAAAGTGACAGAAGGCATGCAAGAAAAGGAAAAGGAGTAATCATCAGCCAAGGAGACAACTGATTAAAACCAAAGAGATTAGCTGTGGATGGCTGGGGCCTGAATCGAGGGTGGAATGGCAAGAGTAGCTAATGCCAAGAACACATTTTCACCACGGCACAGCCAAGAGCTCTGAGCTCTCCAGTCGGGTCGTGTCCAACATACCCAGAATACTCCCTTCTGTTCGTGTTAACTGATTGCTCCCATTGACAAACTGGGGTGATGGGAGAATAATGAGAGGCAACTTTCAGAATTGAATCTCATGACCAGCGGGAAAAATTTGGGTCGGAGGAAGGGATTCAAAACCTATTCATTTACCTTTGGAGGTGCCCTTGACCAAGACACAATAACTCTAATGGCACTGGCACAGTAGCTCTTAGGTGCAAATGCATGCTTGCAACTTGGTTGGTTAAATAGGATTTAAAATCAGAAGGGAAAAAAAAACCAAAGACTAAAGTCCAATCTTTCATGATGTTCCTCGATCAACACCCTCTCACCCACTTTCAGAAATCCCTCATTTGAAAATAAAAGGTCAAATGGTTATTTTGGGTTGGATTTATCTTTTCTTGATTGAATGTGTCACAGTCCCTTCAACACTGATAAAGGATTATTCATATAATAAATTAAGGACATTGTATGTGCACAATGTACACCATTTGTGAAACAAGGGATTTATGCTTGTATTGGATGGTCCACCTTGTTAAGTGGATTGGTTATTTCTATGTCAGGGGTTCTGTAGGGCAGCAGTCCTATCATTGTGATTATGTAATATTTAACGTCAAGATTAATATATGGAGTTGAAAACGAGGGAAAAAGCATGATGGTCAGAAAAGGCAAGATAAGGTTATTAATTTTCAGTGTGAGCACTGTCCTTGTGTACTAATGTTTTAAGAGGCACGATGAGGGATTTCTAAAACATCACTACAAGGATGGTCACAATTGCAGTGTCCATGTCAGCACTCACAGCCTCACACCATGAGCTGTTATAAATTGTTATTTTACTAATGTTGCTGGAGAGTTCTCAAAATGGGAACAAAAACTGGAGAAATTGAAAGAAGGAAAATGTGCAAAATCAACACAACACTGTTTGATCCAGTGTGGTGTTGTGTAATTGGTTGCACTAAAATTGACTGCCTTACAAGTTTTTGCAGGCTTTTTACCCCATTTAACCTCACTTCTGTAAGGTTTGTTTATCAGGCACTTCTCTGAAAGAGCTTGGCTGTCAGTAGTGGTGTGCTATACATCCACCCCAGTTCGACTAATTTATGATGAGCAGCAATTCACAGGCTTTTACTGACAAGTGCACTAGTGCTTTACAGGTGCGTTGATGCAGCCACAACAGTTAGAAAATCACTGAGCTGCCTCCTGGTGTTTGAATGCACCGTGCACCTGCCTTAAATTGGCTGATGATTGTTTGACACCATACATGAGTGCACACTGTATTTCCCTTAGATACAAATGAACCAGCAAACACACAGAGCCCCGCTCTAATAGAGGTGCCTCTTAACACATAATAATGCTGCAAAAGCATCTAGCCTCCTTTTGAGTTTTTGTCATTTTGTAATTTATAAATAAATGCTTTGAGGGCCCAATTCAGGTCTTGACTGAAGCACTGTGCAGTGAGGCTTGAGTCTCTGCCACTTAGTCTGTAGTTGTTTGTGGGTCTATGCAGCTTCCTGCAAAATATGCACTTGAAAAGTGTAAAATATGGCATGCCAGTTCCATGAACAGCCTGGCATTTGATGCAGATGGGGCCATTAGAAATTTTTGCACAAAGGTTATGCACTCAGAGAGTGGCTTTGTCTGTGATTTGAGTAGAATGTAGTTGTCATTAATAAACTTACTTTTCACAAAAAATGTAAATGAACTTAAATTTAGATATAAAAATGTTTCTTTTGGGCGAAAACATACAAACAGCTTAAATCACTCAAGGCTTAGTACATTTTACTGTTTTTAAGGCGTGCTGCCTTTAAATACAGTAGAAAGATACTGAAATGGAGAAAAGTTAGTGTGCTGATTTTGCATCATTCTGACACTAAGGACAAAGAAGCCATGGTTTTGTACAAACCTGTGAATAAGGGAAGGCAGACACTGAATGTGCAACATGTGCATCCTTAAGCCCATGTCTTAATAAGAACAGATCAAATGTGCATCTCAATCCACTGAAGATCCAAGTACCTTCATGCATTCTGAATTGGGCCCTATGGGTGAACAGAATACAGTGGATTTGCACAGCCTCAATGTGTTTCTCTGTGCAGTGTGTCTGTCTTTGCTTGGCTGGTGCAGGTCAGTGCAGAGCCTGGGAAAAGGCTTTTCTCTAACAAATCTGGATGACTGGTTAAGACTGACTACGAGTTCCATGCCTGCCAGCTGTGTGTGTTGGCAAGTGAAAATATAACAATGAAAAATCATTAATAGCTCATTACAACTTAACAGCAAACATTACTGCTAACGCACAATTAGTAATGCCTATAATAACAACACATCATCACCACAGGGTGAAACACAGTATTGACGAAGTCCAACTAGCAATATGCAAACAATTTAATATTGAAAAATGCTGACTTCCCTCAGCACGAAACTCCAGAACTTGAAATGGAGCTTCTGTGAGCTAGCAAAATGCTTCCATAAACCATTTTTGTTGTAGAGAAACGTGAACTAGAAAAAGCAATATTCCACTGCAGCTGCACTGAACTACCACAGGCATTTTAGACATGCAGAGTTCAATATGGACCTAATGAAAACACTACAGCCCCTCAGTAACACCAGCACATGTAGATGCTTGACCTTCTGGCAAGCATGAAAAAAAAAAAAAAAACTCTTATGAAAGGGCACTTTGTCCCCGAGAGAGTAATCAGAAAGATACTTAATGATTTGATGCTTTCGCTTTTATGAGAGATGTGTGTCAAATTGCTTAGGCTTTTTAGATTGGCACATTTAAATTTTTATGCTGGCACATTTTAACCAATAATTGGATGCCTCATAATTCATATTCAAATTGAACTTTCCCTCACACAATAAAAGCACATTCAAATCCAATGTGTGAATGACAGAAATGTACGATTCTGTCATGCAGAGTGATCCAGAAGCGTGAGAGTAACTCCAGTGTGAAAGCTGCCCACACATTTCACGCCTACACTCCTGGCTATGATTGGCCAAGCAGCCACTCATACCTCACAAAAGCCATATTATCATAACACCCTAGAGCGGAGACAGAGCTAAATCAATTTTGCGTCACAAAATTTTTTCACACTATTCATCTATTGTTATCCAGGAAGCAGTTATAGCCTTTCCTGTTTGTGAATAATCAATGGTCGGTATGGTGTGAACTGAGCAAAATCATCAAAATAGGTGAGAATGATATCTTGTGTTGTCAAACCAGTTTTTTCCATCACTGAAAGGGCTTCATTGTGAGAACATTTCTTTATTTTTAGCATTCATGCAGCCATGTGAGTTTTAGAAACAGTCATCTTCTCATTGTTGGCTGTCCTAGCCAACATGAGCCAATATTCACAGCCACCACCATTTCCTTACTTTCCTTTTGAGAACCTAATCTTACAATCATGTTTCTGCACTTATATTAAACCCTGTTGTGTAGATTTGACAATAGTGGACTTCTTTGTATTTCAAAAATCATAATTTTCCCTGCTAGCTGGCATCAATAATAAGGATGAAAAAATCCTGAAAATTGGCTGCAGGGCTGTGAACGTCAGAGTTTGGTGGTTCAGAAACTCTCATGGAGGTTAGTGCTGCCAACATCAGCTATGTTTACGACATGAAGGCAAACCTTTTTTGACTTTCAGTTTTACAGACGGTCACTCAGATATCAACAACAACATAAGTGAAGCAGAATATGAGTTGAGATGTATTTGGGGAAAAAAGTGGATGCTGTAGCGTTAAACTACAATTAGTGCCTGTGAAGAATGATTTTTAAATTATTGAATTATTGAGTATTAGTTGTTTTATGTAATCATGGTGTCATACCAAGCTAAAACTGATTGGAGGCATTACAGTTGCACTTAGCTGTAAAATATTCTATCCTGTTCTCTTCTGTTTCTACTCTTCTTCATACAGAGAATAGAGGAAGATGATGGAACTACAAAACTGCTGATGTGGAATGTTTGTTTTTGAGCCTGGAAAATCTTGTATTTCTATTTCTAACACATCAGCTTGATATCCTAAACAGGAAAACTTCTGAATACAATGCACTACAACAATTTTGAATACGATGCAAGACATCAAACAGAAAAATTGAACAGTGTGTACTTTAAAGGACCAATCTGACAAATCTTTTCACACCAAAGTTTTAATGTTGTCACTGAAGATTATAATGGTGTGTTTGGAGAGTTAAAGCCAACTGCAATTCCTGGTAATCTCACAGAGGGAGCAGGATGTTGGAGGAAAAGTGTTTGTAAAGGTGTGTCTGTTTTCAGTAGGGGCAAATTCTCTCCATTTTCAGTTCACAAAGCCTTTTATGCTCTGTATAGAAAGCACCTTATGTGGTCAAGATTTGTTTCACTGCTGAGTTGGGGCAGATAAAGTCTTCTTAGACCAGTGTTTCAGTTATATGGTGAAATTATGACTGCTATTACAATAAAATTTTAGCTAAGCATGATGAACTTGTCGCACATCTCTTCATTTTGTCATGCCAGGCTGTCCAAGCATGAATAACTGCTGGCTATCGGGTGTCAACATGTGTCTTCTCATACCCATGAAGCCATGTTTTGGGATTGTATCCTGAAGGGGCCATGGATCACACTGTCACTGCCCAACATACTAAACTGCAGTTCTCTTAGAAGTCATTTGGGGTTTATCTGAGTTTGAATGGCATTGTGTTCACCTGCCCAACCACCAAGTTAAAGGAGTTGAATTAAACAGCTCCAAACATACTGGAGGTGCCATATAAGCAAAGCACAGATTTTTGAAAGGGAACACTTTGACTGACTGGAATTGTGATTTACCATAATAGCAACCAAGAGAGTGGAAAATACCTACATGCACAGTGGTGCTGTAGCTTGGTCTTGATGTGACTCATTATACATACAACAGGGATCATGTAATCGTCACCATCTTATTTTGCTGCAACATTAGATGTAAGATTACATAGATATTTGGACAGCAATCAAAAATATCTGCCGATTATGGGGAGCATAAAGGAACAGCACACCAACATTTAATGCACACCTTGACAGGACGCCAACCACCTCCCAACACCGATCAGCAAAATGAGAGAGAGCTACTGTTCTGCAGCATGCCAAAGATGCCAAAGGGGATTTTGGTAGAAGTAGACATGCATCTGATGGTGAAATAACAGATTAGACAGCCGGGTTGAAAAAGCAAAGGGATTACTGCCAAGTGATGATACCAAAATAGAGTAAAATAGTAAGCAAATAAAAAAAAAAAGTAATCCAGCCATCTCTGTGCTGGTAACACCCATAAACCAGGGAGTCATTTATGACAAGATGTAATCCCAACTTGGGAACAGTCTGGACACCAACAGTAATCTGAATGTTGTTACATAATGATATGCCTTTTCCTCATAGTTTTATTTTCAGGAAAAAAGGGTGCCTATCATAATGTCTTATCAAGGACCAAGAAGCCACATGAATAGAATAGATGTTAGATACAGTAGTGACAGTCTTATTTCATTTTTTTTTCATTGCATGTATATCCACCTTCTGTATTGTGGTTTTTTTTTACATTTGTAATGCAGTATTCTGAAAATATGATGATAGTGAAGAAGGGATAAAACATCCTTCACCAATACCTAAAAATAGAGAAGGATCAGATGTGCTCAATGTACACAAATATATGAAATAGTAGTATGTGGTAATTATTCACACTTAACATACACATGCATTGTGGTTTAATATTTGATACATGCTATTTCTCTCTCTCTCTCTCTTCATCTCTCTACCTCTTAATAAGATTCGACGTCGGCGGCCAACACCAGCCACACTCTTCAGACTGACAGACCCACCGTCTCCAGAGGAAGACAGTGGCCCTCACCAGGTATAACACCTCATGTACCACATCCTAAAACATTTTGACACCATCCAAAAAAAAAAAAAGAGGCAATGTACCTTTCTTTCTGGGCCCATTTTGTTCTTTGGTGTTGTATTTTTCTTATTCCTGCAGATAACAGGCCAAATGTAGACAACATGAAAAGAAAGTTAATTTTCCAATTGATAGAATTTGAAACGATACAATGGGATTTTAATGGCTTTTATTATCCCTAGAGCTTGGCTTTTACTCAGCACTTGAGAGATTTAATTCAAGTAAAAAGACATTAAACTAACAGGGTGTTCATGTGACACCAATGACAGCATTCATAGAAATTTCAGTTTCAAAGTCTGTAACCTCTTCCATTCCATCACAGCCTCCTGTCTTCAGGCTGACCTGGAGGCTAAAGAGAGAGTTTGCTGAGGCAACATGCTGCTCTTGTTTTCATAACATCTGAATAAATGTTTTTTTCTGATATCAATCTGCAACTTGTCTTGTATTTTTTCTATTTTGCCCCTCAGTTTCCTGTGAATGTTGTTGGTTAAAAGCAATATGGTTTGTTTCTCTCATATACCAAGTATCAAGGAACATATCTAAAAACTTGTGGTTGGTTTGGTGATAAAGTTTAAATTTTGAATCTTCGTCTGTTCAAGATGTTGTGATCTCCTAATGACTGCATGTTGTCACTTTCCACTGTATATACAGTACTACTAGCAATTCACAAACAATATAAAAGCATACAGTAAAATGAAAGAATTTGCTGTGTTTTTCTAATTCATCTGAGCCTGCAGAACTGTGCGACAGCGTGCTGGACGGTGATAAATTCTTCAAATGTGAAGCCAAAAAATTTCTCTGTGTTGCAGTGGGTTCTGGGTGAAAATGGAGCCTTGAAGGCCAAACTGGTGAACACGTCAGCCTACCAGCCACCCTCACTCAAAGGTACATGCACGGTCGTGGGTGTGTGTATGTGTGTGTGTGTGTGTGTGTGTGTGTGCATATTTGCATTTTCATTTATGTAACAAATGACAGAAAATGAACATTTGGGAGACCTAATTCTGCTGTGGCCACCACCATGTGGTCTATACAACCATTTTGAAAAGTATCCAGAGATCTGGGGTGAGAGGTGTGTGTGTGTGTTTGTGTGTGTGTATATGTATGTGTGTTTTTGTGTGTGTGTGTGTGTGTGTGTGTGTGCGTGCGTGTGTGTGTGTGTGTGTGTGTGTGTGTTAGTGTGTGTGTGTGAGTGTGTGTATATGGTGAGATTAGGGGCAGAGACAGCTGTG
>OMKZ01029607.1:0-2500 GCA_900302535.1 Neoniphon sammara
ACATCATCTATCAGCATAATCTATTCTGTTCTTTTAGAAAAGACTTTGTTTAGTTTGGTTGAGTCTGCTAAGGTGCCAGGATGGTAAACAGTGAAGCAGTACAGGCGAAGTCAGAATCACATTTTTTGCCAAGTGCAATGATAAATTTACAGGAGTTTGTCTTGATGACACTGGTCTACTTATGCAGTAGACCTGACTTGGTCTAACTGAAAATAGAACAAAAATAGGCTCAATCATAACAGTATGCAAGAGTATAGAAACTTGTATAAATGGACTGCAGCCATTTTCATATGTACAATTGTAAACAAATAGATTTTCCTTCATATCTGCCAAACTGAGCAAAAGGGGGAAAATCAAATGAAAGCTGATGGTAAGGCAGGTGAAAGAATTCAACTAATGAAGTGACCTAGGAAAAACTAGTAAGCCAGCACACAGCAACTTAAAAGACAGATGATTCTTCTTTAAAATCATGTAGGCGCCTAAGTAAAGAAGTGCATATGTGCATATGAGCGATATGGGCTGTGTGAGCCTTTTAAGTTGCCCTGCACAACTTAAAAGGCTGGATGTGTGCAGGATTGTTTTTTTTTTTATTTTTTTTATTTTGTTTTGCAACATTTTCTGCTGAACCAAATGTGGTTAAAAAAATAGTGAAAGCCTAAACCAATGCTTTGATGACCAAGGGATACAATAGTGCCAAAGGAAACATCCTGAGCTTTAGATAACCAGATGACAGCAAATTAAATTGTGCAAAGAGATAAAATAAAATCACAGGTTTAAGAGGACTGAAAACAGAGCCATTTTGCCTTCTTTGACAATCAAATACCGACATCCAAGAAACACAGCTCCTGTTGACGGTACAAAGCGTGCTGTGCTCCTCGGTGAGGCTTTTAAGTGCTTGCAGCTCCCCATACAGCCTTTCTTGCAGCCACATTTCAAAAGCTCAAGTGATGACTGACTTGCTAGGGGAAAGGTAGACCACAATGGTCTGTGCTTGGTTGGGTTGATCCAACCCCAATCTGCCAGAAATGGTACGTTTAGAGCAACGTTCAGTGCAGCATTCAGGCACTGTGTGCGTAAGCAAGGTATAGAGTACAGCTGCAGCTCTAAGACAAGAAAGATGAGTGTTGAACAGCGCATTGGAACAGAATAATATAATAAGGCATTTGCATTGAATAGGATAAAATGCAGTACACGAAATAAGACATTTAGTTCACCTCAGCCCACTGAAGACAGCAGAGCAGAACACTGATTCTTTTTACAGCTCCAAAAAGCATAAAACATAAATCAGATCTCTCTACCAGCTTGTGATGCACAGTCCAAGTGTTTTGTGGCTAAACAACTGCACTGTGGGTCCAATATTTAAAATCATTATCTCCTCTGTTTTGCTTAATGGCATTGCCTTGTTCAAGAAGGTGGCAACAAGCATATATTGGACATACGATAGGCATTTTGCGCCTTTTTTTGAATCTGTGAAAAGATGGTTCTGTTAACTTTAACACCTTGTGAGAAGCAATTTTGAAACACTATGGAGACCAACTTTCAGTGTATTTGGTGGTCCAACAAGCTTCAACAAACATGACTAACATAGTGGAGGCTAGAGACTGAATTTTAATTCCTTTAAGTATTGTAGTAGTATTGTGTATAGCCATGCAAGAAAGTGAGGCAGCTGAGTATCACAATATTATTTTTTTTCAATATTGTATCAATTCTTTAGTCCCTTGCATTGATAATACTTGTTTGCACTTTTTCATATGATGTCATGACATCTAAAAGTAAGCGCATAGCACTAATTATGTTGTAATAAATTTGAATGGGAATTTTGAATTCAGTTGTTCAGAGTCAGTCTGTCACCTGATTTATCAAAAAATATGATGTGTATCTTATTAATCTACACAGGTGTTATGCAGTAGGCTATATTTTAAGATTTATTTATATGAGTTGAGTCAATAATGTAGAGTATTGCAACGTAACATGACAGAAATCATATTGTGACCTATGTATAGTGATATGTATTGTACTCTGAGGTCCTTGTCAATACCCAGCTCTAGAGTGATACGGGTGAACATGGTGCCAGTAACATGTAAGAGCAGGGGGATTACAGGCAGTCCTGTAAGAGGTGGTCAGATTTACGTGAGTTTAGACGGTAAAGTATTTGAAAATGTTCTGATATTATCTGATACTTTTCCAACCTGATACAGTAAACCTCACTTATCCAGTGCTGCAAGAAAGTTAAAACAAATGCTGCAAATGATATGCAAACACTGCTTGACCCGGGTCTCAGAAGTGTTTGACACTAAGACGTATTTCATGGAGCATAACCAGCAGTGGACTGGGATTATAAAATCTCTTCATCCTGTCCCGATCAGATAAATCACAGCAGTGGAAACTGAACCTCACGCAAGTCAGTGCACATCGGCAGGATAAAAAAAGATGAAATGCTGGTCTTTGCTTTGTACTTTGTGCTTTGTTTATCTAGATGATTTTTTTTCAATCTCAGCCC
>OMKZ01029607.1:5000-12570 GCA_900302535.1 Neoniphon sammara
CAAAAGACACTAAGTTAACTCTGATATAAACTATGGTAATTCACTGAGGAGGGCTCTGCTGAAGATGAATGCAGGGTTGAGGAGCGGAGAATGAGTGGGTCCCCGGGGAGAGTCAGATATCACAGCTCTGTAACTCTTCACCACTGCAGAGAGAGAGGGAGGTGGCAAGAAGGAGGGAGGAGAGAGAGAGAGAGAGAGAGAGGTGTGGTGCTGATGATGGCCTGTGGCTGTGCTGGTCAGGGCTTGAGGCCAGTGTTTGTTAGCCTTCCTGTAACGGGTCACAGCCTACACACACACACAGGAATTGCGACACACACTCCACCACAACACCTTGCCTGCCTGGGTGTTGGCCTTTAACGGGCGGTGAGTAATCTGTTGCCATGACGCCAACCCGCACACATCTGCCATCATCATGGCAACGGCTCATTAGGAAAGTGAAGTGTCGGAGTGGCACAGAAACTTTGCATACATATTGCATCAGATGAAGGTAGATGTACAGTACGCGCAGAAAAACTAATACAAGCGCGTAGGCGTGCATGAGCGCACACACATGCACACAAAAATCCAAAAAGCCACTGAGATATTCCCTCTCTATGAGCGTGACAGCTCTCTCGATCGGGGGAGAAGCAGCTGACTGCAGCACTTGACAGATCTCCACACTGACTGGCACTCAGGAGGAACAACCCGCACTGAGGGGAGGGAAAACTTTACCCAAAAACTTCCCTATCTGTTTCAGACTGCAGAAAATGGAAAGCAAATAAGAAAAGCCAACATATTCATTTTTCGATTACACTTTATGGTGGAGACAGATGTGGTGAAAACTATGTTTCTGCATAATCGTTATGACTCATGAGCAAATCAGCCTAAAAGCCTAACCAGTGAAGCACATTAGGGATAACGCAAAGACTGGATGAAGCCAAACCAGCGCTGGACCCACTTCTGAGACACTGAGAGCACAACAGTGAACACGCTCTGTGTAAATACACTCAGTAAATCCTGCTCTGAGCACCTTTTCAGGTTTTCCCTGGAAGCAAAGGGGGCTTATATGTGAAATGTAAAGTATGTTTTGCTTCCATGTGAATATGAAACAGTTTGAATGATTTTGAAGGGGCTTTAGTGTGAACACAGCTGGAAAACTACCATCATATAAAGATGTATATCAACAGTCATTTAATAGCCTGATTATTGGTCATAAAGTTGATTGATGCAACAAAAGCCTTTTCACAGTGGCAGCGGAGAGCAGAGCTGACACAACAGCTCTGCCTGTCTCCCTCTGTTTTCCTCAATATCCTTTTCTTATGCTTCAGCATAGAAAGAGGTGTCAAATCCCTGTTAAGTTATCCAACTTTCTCTCCTCCTCTCCTCCGTGCCCATTGAAGGCTTGAGCCCAGAATAGCATCCATTCATGTCTCCTAGTTTTCTTCATTAAAGCAAAACAAAACCTTCTCCTTTCTTTCAATGCTGCACCAAAGAGGAGGATGGAGAGAGAGAGAGGGAGAAAGAGAAAGAGAGAGAGAGAGAGAGGGAGGGATAGGGGGGAATACTTTCTCCAGGGACTCGGATGAAAGGAGAAACACAAAGAGTTTGTGTTGTGCATCACTCCGCTCTGTACTCTCGCACGCATGCCAGAAGAAACGTATGGTGAGGCACGCACGGCATTCACGGGAAAAAAAAGAGAGAATTTCCTGTCATCGCATCGCATGGCAGGCCTTTATCTCCTTTATTTGCACGAGTTAGAGGATGCACAGCCCTTCTTCGCCGGGCCTACGAGAAACAGCCTCCATGGAAGAAAAAAAAAATACAGGTTGGAAACATGCAGCAGACTGTCAGCAATCAGCCACGCGAGCCAATCACATGCCTCGGAGGAGGGGGCGTGCACAGACATGGGGAAATTCTACCCTGATTTGCATCAATACGAAGCATGATAAGTGATGAGATGAGGGGATGGAGGAGGAAGAGGTGGAGAGGAGGCCATATGTCAGCCCTAGAAAAAAAATCCATCAGCACTTAAATCAATACTCAGGCAAGGAGATTTGAGCTATTTGAGCTGGAGACAATCCTTCACTAATAATAGGTGGGTCCCTACCTGGTACATGTAGGTGTTAAAGTGGGTCCCATTCTGAAGGTGGATCTTCACTGTTGGGTTCATGGTGAAGACTAACCATATCAGATCCCCAAAACAGACCGGCTACCCCCATAAACAGAGACAGAGACAGAAAGAGAAAGGGAAGAGGATGGTGGGGAGAGATGGGCCGGTGCCTCTGAGTCCTGGTCGAAAACTGAGTCCAGCTGGGCTAGATGAGATTCCTGTGCTGCTCCCCCTGCCCTCTGCTGGGACAACAGCACCCCGCTAGTCAGCCTGCTCTAACTACAGCCCACAGCCCTGTGCAGCATGGGCGAGAGACAGCAGGGGAGAGCAGGACAGAGAGAGAGAGAGAGAGAGAGAGAGAGAGGGGAAAGAGAGGAAGATAAACAGGGACTGAGACAGGAGCAGGGGGGAACAAGGGGGAAAGCTGGGCTGAAGTGGATATGGGTGATTCTGATCGATTGAAGAGAGACGGATAATGAGAGAATGAGAGAGAGGAGGAGGAGGAGGAGGAGATAGAGCAGTGGTCAGCTGACTGAGGGAGGAAGAGGCAGGGTTTAGACTGGGACTGCTGGGGGCTCTAGCCACCTGTTCTCTTATTCTCTCTTGCTCACACACACACACACACACACACACACACACACACACACGCACATCAAAGTTCAGCTACTCAGAGGGAGTTTTTAAGTCCAATTTGGAGCTAATTCCAAGAATTAGCATGAAATTAAATGCTCTATTTCCTCCTAATAAAACCTCCAGCCACTGCTTATTCAACACAAATTCAAGGGACCTATTTTTTTCCCCAGCAGCATGACATTGTGAGTGCTGATTCTTTCTATTTATAAATGGCAGCCTGTTTTGTCCTTCCACACACAGGAGGATTTCACAGGGCACACAGGGACTGGAGTCTGACACACCTCTCAGTGTCGTGTACAGTTATGAGTGTGAAGCGCAAGAGGATTACGTGTTTCATCACTGTCATCATCATCATAGTCATACTCATACTCATATTCATCGTCATTGCCATCATCATCCCTGTTATTGAAACCAAAGGCAAGTGGGTTAGTCTCACTATACCGTTCATGTTGTGGTTCTTCACCTGTATAGAATGCAAAAATAAACTATCTGTATTTAGCCTGCGTTGCATTTTGAAACACTACTCAGATTACAGTTACTTTATCACTTCTGAGGGGAGCACTTTTAGAATACTTAATTCTATTTGAAAATAAATCTCATTTTTCATTTTTAGCAACAAAAAACAAAAACATTTTCCAATCAGCATACACAATTTACATGCACATTTCCTCCTGGCACAGATGGTTCATACAACCATCTTTGTGCACGCCACATAATGACGTCAATAGGACTGTGTGCCTCCAGCTCATGGAAATATTGTAAATATTTCAAGTTCAAAGCAGGCAGTGGAAGGAATGTAATATGTAAATTGTGTCTTCCAGCCACAAAAACCTTGGCTGCAGCTACGATTCCATGTCCAATTAAAAAATATACATCCTGAAATAAGTGTCTGTGAGTGTTGCCAGCTAGCATTAGGTTAGGTTTATCCAACTTAAGCTAATGTTACATATGCTACGTTAGCTTGCTAATATGAAGTCCTCACCCAAATGATGGCTGAAACGATTGTTTTGGCCAAATGTCCTTTTACTGCCACTTCTTGGAACAGTCTCAGCTCATTAAAAATATTCAACAAAAGAAACAAATTGTTTAAACAGTTAAACTTAACCAGATTTTATATTGTTTAAATTTAAATTTTAATACTGACAATACAGCACAACTTCACATACTTTTACAATGTATTCTAAATGTAATCTGAATATGTTACTTTTTCAGCATTGTAACAGAATATGTTACAGATTATGAAGACAGTGTATTCGGGCACTAAATACTGTTGTCAAAGTATTCTTCCCGACCCTCGTCACAACACAGCAGCTTTACAACACCGTTTCAAAGCATATCAATGAATTTGAAAGCTTAAAAATGGAGCGCAAATCCTTGTGTATCATCATACATGAGTGGGTGACACTTCATATGACATCTGGATTATAACACATAACTCATAAAGCCTGAACCAGAGCATTCACAACAGCTTTGTGCAACACTCATGAATAATGATTCCATGATTCAGTCCTTACATCAGTTTTCATAAGGTGCTCATTTAACACTTATGTCAACAGTGTTCCTGTCTGCTATTTTCTATTTAAAAAAAAAAACAAAAAAAAACTAGACTTAAGGTTAGCAATGAAAATGTGTGTAGTGATACTTATTTTGTGGGAGTTGTTAGAGCCACCATTCATTGCTACTAGGTTTTCATGTGCTTTTCATTCTCTTCTTTGCTAAATTTCAGCAGCTATTGACAGCAATAGACTGAATGTGACTGTTGAAAAACTCCTGATAAGGTACAATGACTGTTTATGACACATTTTACTTTTTCATAAATGTAATAACTTTATTTGGTGTTAATTTTCTTAACATTTTAGTGAGACCTCAGAGCAAACCTGGCTTTCCTCCATATTGCCTGTATGTGCCTCTGTTACACTGATTTACCATAAGGTGCAAGCAGTATAGTGGTGACTCAATATGATGGGCAGCTATAAGTAGTAAACTGATTTGATTCCTCACTACTTCTGTTCTGCTACCTCTCACTCCTCCTCTGTCTGACATCCATCCATCACTTACTGGCCCTCTATTCTCACACTACGTTTCATCATTCATCCGTTCCATGTTCCTCCTCCTATAAAATATTTGTCTATGAAGTAGAAAACCGATTAAATAGTTCATTCAACATCATAACCTTTGGAAGAGTCATTGTATGGGGGTGGCAGAAGAAAAAAAGAGAGAATGAGATAAAAAGAGACGGAGAGACAGGAAGAGAGAGAGAGCAGGGTGCCTGTCTATAGGTCTACCTGCGTAAACCTGGTTGTCAAGGAAACAGGGGGGTTGCTAGGGAGGGAGAGAGTGAGGAGAAGAGTGCATCAGTCAGACAGAGAGCTCTTCACACATTTAAATATTTCCATGACTGTGGTGACTACTACCATTAACTGACAACAGCTCGCTGCCGCCCGCCAACCACAAGCCTCGCCTCACCACTGCCATCCACCCAGCAGCGGCATGCTGAGTTAGTGGTGAGACAGAGACCCCTACTGACAGCACAGGGTACTCACACAGCAGAGACGCAAGCCATATCTATTAATTTACACAAAAACAGACAAAATGCACTTACAGTAGGCAGTCAGTACACCAGCAAAGGAGTAAATCCATGGCTGCCAAAGGGAACAGAAGCTCTGATTTGTGTTCCTGAATGATTACAAATGCAGTCATTTTAGGTTTGTGAATAGAAGGAGGAGAAGGAGGAGGAGACGGAAAATGAGACCGGCGATGGAGGCTGTTGATTATTCATGCATCGCCACAGTTTCTCATCCTTGACATAAGTAGGAGCCAGACTTGGCAGATCTTGGGATTTACAGTCAGAGACAGACAGGCAGAGAGACACAGGAACTTTGAAACAGGCACTTGACACAAACACACACATATACACACACACTGTCACGCGTGCACACACACACACACACACACACACACACACACACGCGCGCCACCATGCACGCACGCACATCAGAAACACTGTCAAAAACTGGAGAAACCTGATACATTTGAGGCAGCATTTTCCGCAGCCCGGAATTTACAGAAGTGGGAGACCTCTAACTCTTTTTATCTATCAGCCTCTCACAGTCTGTCATTCTCTCTCTCTCTCTCTCTCTTTACCTCTCTCTCTCTCTCCCCGTCTGTCTCTCTCTTCTTGCCTCTGCTTAACTCCACTCGATTACTTCTTTCACACTCTGTCTATTCCAGCTCCTCCATGCTTGCTCTCACCCTCCTTTTATTTTTCCTTTGCCGCTCTTCCTCCCTTTCCTCTCTCCTCCTTCCCCCTATTTATTTTTCTCCAAGCATTGCTAATCTCAGTTCAACCTTCCCTTGTCTGAGAGCAGCCATTTTATAACGTAGTATAACATGGAGCACACACACACGCACATACAAATGCACACACTTAACCCGTCCAGGTGTCAAACACAATTTTCACCCTAGGAATTTTTATCTCACCACCTTCCTCCTCACCTTACTCTCCCCCTCCTCCTCATCCTCCCCTGATTTATTTTTCCGGTCCCGCGCTCTTATGTCACCTCCTCCCTTCTGCCACTGTCTGAAGCACCTGTGTCAGCTGTGTTTCTCCTCTGCTGTCCTCATCAGGCAGTCAGAGTGCGCAGCTTAGCTCTCTCTCCCTCAGTCATGGTGTCCACCTCAAGCTCCTGGTCAGCCCAAAAGGCGGCTTATTACCACCACACTGCACACAACCATTACACACCACAGACACACACACGCATCTTGTACACACTCACTACACATGCGCACACACGCGTTTGTATTACTATACTTGCAAGGGCCTTCACTTCCACATTCATTCCACAGCCGTAATGCTCACCCTCTCCACTACATGTCTAACCTTATAGGAATGGATCAGGATTTTTGAAGTCTATCCCTTTTTTCATGCTTGTGACTCATGTATATGATGAGTCTTCTGGTTCGTACATGTATGCCTCTCCAAATAATTTGATTCCTAACACGAGTTCAAAGTCTGACATTCCTTATTTCTTTAGCTACACAATGTTTCTGTTTCTGGCTTTGTTCACTGCTGGTGACACACACAGCCAACAGGTGACTGTAAGCACATATCCCTCCGCCAGGCAGAGCGATGAAAGTAGTCGCACAAAACCTGGAATGTAGCAATAAAAATAACCACACATTTTTAATGTAACCACTCATATTCACCAAGTCGGACTGCTAATGCATCGTGCCCGTTTTGGCTGAAATGTGGAATGAGTTTCTGTGGATTTGAAGCCGGGATCGAGAAGCAGAGACATTTCCTCAGTATGGGGAGGAAATGACAACTGAGAGAATGGAACCAACCTATGGACTACATGAGCACCCAGTATGAAAAAAGGGATAGAATTCAAAAATCCAGGGCTATAACCCTGATCCGAATTAAATCTTAATCATATATCTAACCTCATACCCAAATCATATCCTCAAACTAGTCAGTTGAAGAAGTGAGGACCAGCAAAATGTCTCACTTTTCCTCATCTGGTATGGGCATTTGGTCCCCGCTTCCTCATAAAGATATATAAATACAACACACACACACACACACACACACACACACACACACACACACACACACACACAACCAGCCCGGCTGCTCGGCTTCCAGATAAAAGTGTGTCATTGTGCCAGAGGAAAACCGGAGATGCAACAAACCCCAAAAGCTGTATATGGTATTAATCTACATATTCAATCTGAATGCAATTACACTAAACTGCTGCAGGAATAAATCAGGCATATTTTCAATAACCGCCTCGCTCTCCAGTGCTTCATGTGGCTAAAAATGGATGTGAGTAATGAGTAGCCTAGGTG
>OMKZ01029608.1:5920-21291 GCA_900302535.1 Neoniphon sammara
CGGGCGCCACGCCAGAGAGGGTGAAGAGAGAGCTGGTGGGCAGCATGGCGTTGTGTCCTCCAGGGCCCCATGCACTCCTGTTGACTTTGAGGGTGGATACACTGGTGAGGGTGGGGCCTGTGAGGGAACATTTGGAGCTCCTGGGTGAGGGTGTATGGAGGCACACTGTCCTGCTGTTCACCCACGGGGATCAACTTCGAGAAGGGGTGGACATTGAGCAGCACATCCAGAGCGGAGGCAAGGATCTGCAGTTGCTGTTGGAGAAGTGCAGGGGCAGGTTTCATGTTATAAGCAATGCAGGCGGAGGAGGACCTGGCAAAGAGGCAAGCAGAAGCTCCGCACAGGTGACAGAGCTCTTGGAAAAGGTGGAAAAGATGGCGGCGGGCAACAGGTGCGAGGCTTTCTCTGGCCTGGTTCAGGAGGTCAGGGATCTCAGCCGGCAAAGGAACGAGAAGTTCAACCAGCGGCTGAAGGAGATCGGAGACAAGATGCTTCGTCAGGAGGCGGAGCTGAAGAAAATGAGGGAGAGAGAGATGAAGAGCATCAGGTGGTTCTTCGATAGGAGGAAGAAGGTGAAGTCACCTGGGAAGGCAGACGCCGAGAGGGAAGAGGACGAAGACGAAGAGAGGAGGAGCGGCGAGAGGAAGAATGAAATCGGAGAGCTGGAGGAGAGGATGAGATGGCTGACGGAGGATAAGGAGAGAGAGATTCAGGATCTCAGCGCCGAACACGACCGAATCCTTGCGGCGCTGCACCTGAGAAGCCGAGAAAGGGAAGAGGCGCTGCACAAACTGGAGCTAAAAGAGAGAGAGATCGAAGAGCTGAAAGAAAGGATTGACGAGCAGCAACTGAAGCTGCTTGACTTTGAGCGCGCCACTGTGGAAAACGAGCATGAGAGACAACAGAGGGAGCACGCAATTAGACTGTGGCAACAACAGTGGATGGAGGAAGTGGAGAATTTGACAGAAAAGATAGAGCTGTACGAGAAAGAGAAAGCCAAGTGGATAGAAGAAGTCGAGTCTTTACAAGCAGAAATACGTGAGTCTAAAAGACGCTATGATGAGGTTATTCTGCAGCATAAGAGAGAAGATGAGAGAAAAGCCCAAGAAACAAAGCAGGATATAGCAGAGATGGAGCAACAGCTGAAGACAGAGATGGAAAAAAAACTACATGAAAAGGAGAAAGAGAGGGAAGAACTGAAACTTGAGTTGCAGAAGACGTTTCAGGAAAAGCAGGTGGCCCTCGAGGGCAGAAAACAACATGAAAAAGAAATGGAGAGGAAATTGAATGAGAAAGTAGAGGAGATGTATTTGCAACATCAAAAAGAGATTCAGATAAAAATTCAAGAGAAAGACAAAGAGGCAGACAAGATAAAACTGCAGTATGAGAAAGAGATGGCTAGAAAATTGGATGAAATAGAAAAATTAATGGAAGCAAAGAGAGTTCAACAACTGGAAGAAACTGATAGAAAACTGATAGAAAAAGACAAAGATATGGAGAGGGTTAAACAACAGCATGATGATGAAATAAGGGACATACAGCAAAGAAGCCAAAGAGAGATTAAAGAGTTGAAAGAACAGACTGAAAAAGAAATCAAGAAAATAATGCAAGTAAAAGAGGGAGACGTCTTAGAAATAGAGCAAAATTATACAGTTCAAATAGAGGAAAAAATGCAAGAAAATGAAAAGGAGATAGAAAGGATTAATCGAAATCATGAGAGGGAGTTGGCACAAAAACTGCAAGAGAAAGATAGACAAATGGTTGAGTTAAAACAGCAGCACATTAATCAAATGGAGGTAAAACTCCAAGAAAATGAAAAAGACAAGGAAATTATCTTTTTAAATCACAAGAAAGAGATGAAGCAAAGACTGGAAGAAAAAGAAAGAGAGATTGACGAGATAAAACTGCATGTAAAAGAAATGAAGGGAAAACTGCGACAAAATGAAGATGAGAGAGAAAAGGATCATTTGAATTACCAGAAACAGATTGAGCAAAAACTGGATGAAAAAGAAAGAGAGATTGAGAACATGAAATGCCATAGAAAAGAAATGGAGGAAAACTTGCAAAGAAAAGAAGAAGAGCACAGAAAAGCTATCCTAAATCACAAGGAAGAGATAACGCAAAGACTGGGAGAAAAAGAAAGAGAGATTGAGCAGAAGAAAATACATGTAAAAGAAATACAGGACAAACTGCAACAGAAACAAGAGAAAGAAATGGATAATTTAAATTACATAAGGAGGATGGAGCAAAAACTGGAAGAAAAAGAAACAGAGACTGAGGACATGAAAAACCATTTAAAAGAAATGAAAGAAAACCTGCAAAGGAAAGAAGAAGAGAAGGGGCAAGTTATTCTAACTCACAAGAAAGAGGCAGAGCAAAGACTGGAAGAGAAAGACAGAAAGATTGAAGAGATGAGAATGCATGTACAAGAAATGCAAGAAAAACTGCAAAAGAAAGACGAGGAGAGAGAAATGGATCATTTAAATTATGAGAAAATGATGGCACAAAGACTGGAAGAGAAGGAAAGGGAAATTGAAGAGATGAAACTGCAAGTCAAGGAAATGGTGGAAAACTTGCAAAGAAAAGAAGAAGAAAAGGGGGAAATTATCCTTAATTACAAGAAAGAGGCAAAGCAAAGACTGAAAGAAAGAGAAAAAGAGATGGAAGAGTTGAAAGTACAGCTTTTAAATGACATGGAGAGAAGCTTGAAAGAAAGAGAAACTGAGATAGAAGGTATAAAACAGGAAGCTGACTCCAAGGAGCAGAGGTGGATGGAAGAGCAGAGAAAGAGAGATGAGGAGGCAGAAGAAAAGATCAAGAGACTGAGAGAAATTATTGAACAAAAAACACAAGGAATAACACAGGCGCAAAGTTTAGTCGCACAGAAAGAAATGGAGATGGATGAGGCAAAGAGGACGTGCGAAAACCACTTGCAAGAAATCGAACTTCTCAAAGAGAACGACAAAAACAAAGCTTCCAGTATCATCGAAATACAGCAGCGTCACACAGAGCAAGAGAGGAAAAAAGACGCTGAAATGACGACAAAGCTGCAGGAAAAAGAAACGGAGCTCGATAGCTTGAAGCAGAAAGATAAAGAAAGAGAGAGAGAGATTTTCCAACTAAAGCAAACGATCGAGCAAACAAAGTCAGAGCTGAAGGACTTGAACAGCAAGATGGAAAAAGAGATGACTGACATGATACAGGGATATGAGAGGGAGATTGTAAGAATGAATGAAAACGTGGAGTCCATTATAAAAGAGAAAGACGGTGCTATAAGCCATTTGCAGCATCTGGGGGAAGAAAGCCGGCAACACGTTGTGGACATCGACGAGAAATTTAAGGAAAGCCGAAGGATAATTACGGACCTGCATGAGAAAAACGAGAAGATGAGAATTGAGATGGATAACCTCAAAACAAAGTGTGAGGAGCACAAGAAAGAGCATGAATCGCACAGAAATGCTGCAGAGAGTAGAGAGGAAGAAATTAGAAAACATCTCAGCAGATACAAAGAGGAGATGAACACCAAGGAATGTGAAATCCAAAGCATTCTCAATGAGAGAGATTTAGAGGTCAGTGCTTTGAAGCAGACAAATGAAAAACTGCAAAGAGAGATGGAAAGGATGAAAGAGAGAGAAGGTGAAGGTGAGAAGCAGCTGAATGAGATGAGAGAGCGTTACCAGAGAGAGATGGTGGAGAAACAAAATGAGCTGAGTACAAGGAGAGAGGCGGCTGAAGAGGAATTCTCGAAACGAGAGAAACAGATCGCAGAAAGGGAACGGGACATGAATAGGAACGTAGAGGAGTTGAGCAAAAGAGGGCGTGAACTCGATGCAAAAGAGGAAGAGGTGGTTAAAAAAGAGGGAAAGTTGGAAAGTAAGGAACGAGAACTTATGAAATGGGAAGCGAATCTAGAGATAAAACAAAAAGAGCAAAAGGAAAAGGACGACCTAGACATGAACCTGAGGACACAGAATATTGGCAATAAAGAGAGGAAGCTGGAGAATTGGCTTGGGGCGCTAGAAGATAAACAGGAAGAGCTGAACTCTCATGGTCAAGATCTCCAGAAGAAGGTGAAGGAGCTCAAAGACTGGGAAAAGGGATTGGAAGATAAGGAGTGTTACTTAAGAAATGAAGAGCAGGACTTGCTCAGTTGTAAATCCGAATTAGAGGTGCAACAGGAGTATATGAACTCTGAAGTGCAGCAACTAAACAAAATAGGGCAACATGTGGCAAAGCTACAGGAAGACCTTCACACCAAAGAGCAGGGTTTAAAGGTCAGGCATGAAAAACTAAGCCAATGGGAGCAGTCTCTTGAAAAAAGAGAGGCAGAGATACAAAAAAGTGAGCTTGGTCATGGAAATAAGAAAACGGAGCTCAAGCATTCGGATGGTGATCTGTGTAATGGACAATACGAGGTTGACGATGAGGTATTTAATGGGCAAAAATCAGACATGGCAGCCCATGGGAGGAATCCTTGGAATCTGAGAGCTGCAATTGAGAGCCAAGGAGACGACACACAAGTTATGTACCAAGAGGTCAGCGTGGTGGACGAGCAAGACAGGAGGGAAGTGGGAAGAGGAAAAGACTCTGAGAAAGGCGGAGGCTCAAAAGATAGGAAAGATCAAAGGATAGAAACAGCGTTGTCAGCTGCAGAGAGCAATTACTGTCAGCTCGAAACACTAAAAGAGGTAGAAACGACGGAAGAAAAGGAAAGGATGAAAGGGAGAGCAGGAGCACAGCGGAAGAAGAAGGACAGGAAGAAAAAGGGAGAGGATCTTGTGGATGCAAAGGTCATCAGCAATTTCAACTTTTTATCTCCTAGTCAGGGACACAGAGACGCAAACAACAAAGACTCCCCAAGGTCAGATTTGAGGTTGGTGTTGTTGGGGGAGACCTGGTCGTCCTGCCACCCAGCAAGAGTCACCGTCCTGGGTGGAGAGGCGTCGCAGCCCAATGGATCTACCTCCTGTGAGCCTTGGAAGGGTCAGATAGCAGGACGGCATGTTGCTGTTGTGGAACCAACGGGCCTCAGGTGGAGGGATGGTCCAGATCCAGCAGACCTGGCACAGAGGAAGTCAATTCTAGAAACCGTTTCCCTGTGTCACCCAGGACCCCATGTTCTCCTCCTGGTCATACCGGCATTCCTGACCTGCACGCCAAGGTACAGGAGAGCAGTGGAGGACCACATGAGTCTGCTTGGGGAAGAGATTTGGCAGCGCACCCTGGTGCTGTTCACCTGGGGGGAAACTTTAGGGGAGAGCGCAGAGCAGCATATCCTGAGGAACGGGGTCCTAATGGGGCTCGTAGAGAAATGTGGGGGCAGGTATCATGTACTGACCAGCAAAAAAAGCAACTCTCTGATTGAAGGATTGTTTGAGAAGATAGAGGCTTTAGCAGCATTAAATAGAGTATGATGAGATTATGAGAGGTAGAGACAGCATGGATAGAAGCTCTGTAAAAGTACAGTTTCCCTGTATAAATTTATCATTTGTGGTTAGTAAAATGTTATGGAAAAACTTATGTGAACATGTGTAATTAAATTAAGTGATTTCTTCCATCCTGCTTACTGAATTTATTCATTCATATACTCATGAACTCATTCATTCTTTAAAAACATAAATAAAAGTGTAAAATTTAATCAAGTTAGAAAATTTAACAAATCAAATGACATTAATCTTGGATCATCTCAATTTATTTAGTCATTACTAGTGTAAAAATCTTGTTTCTTAAAACAAGTGAAAAAAAAATCTGCCAGTGCGATGAGATAATCCCACTTGTTTCCAATGCTAATCGACTTGCTCCCAGAATATTCTTGAATCAAGTGTCATTTTCTTTATACTAGTGGTCAGATCTGCCTTTTTCTGTCTTGTTTCATCGTATTTACACTTGATCCCAGAAAACTTCCTGAAACAAGCAAAGCTGCATTGAAAACAAGTGGGATTATGTCAACTGGCAGATTTCTTACCTTTGAAGAAAAACAAGATTTTTAACAATGAAGATGAGACCGAATTACTTGTTAAGATGGAGCTTTTTTCCCAGTGTGACTAGTACTGCCAGAATGACTTTCCTCCTTCCTCCACAAGATGGGGACCTTGTGTTACCCTATAGATTATTTTCTGAACACCAAAGCAATCAGTGTTGAAAGTATTTCATGACAAGGAGTTGATGGTAAAAGTGTAGTGAAGCTGGTCAAATTTTACCATGTTTTACAATTTTCTGTGTAAATGGCCATTTTGAAAGGAAGAGCACACAAAGCTTTGACTAGCAGGCCCGTGCTCCATCTTGACTGGAGGCATTTCAGGAGAACCAAACCGTCTCGCAATTATAACCCCAGGGAGTCTCCCGCATGCTGAGAGGACTCCTGCTTTGACAAGTAAATTATGACTCTTGATGAGAGGAGTATGGTTTTCTCAGAATGCAATTTTTGACAGCCAGGAAAATGTGGGGGGAAATACAACAACTTCTATCATCTGTGGAGCCAGATACAACATCCAAAAACACTCATGTGCAATCAGCAGGCTAATAATTATGGAGTGTGAGTGCTGGCCCGTATCTAACGTAGGCAGCAATGTTTTTTTAATCTATCCATTCAATATGAGCTGTGTTTAGAGGCAAGATGAAAGGGGGTTGTGTCAAGATGGATCCCTGCTTCTTCGATCATCTCTGCAGGGTGCGACTATTTTCTAAGCATTTGGGACAAATGAAAAAAAAAATTTTAAATAATTTTCTTTTAGTGGTGTGTAACACAATATCAGTCATAATTTGTTAGAAGTAACACAGAAATCCCTTTGATTTTTAAATCTCTAGATTTACCACACAAAATGATTTATTGATCACAAGCACAGATTGCAGTGCATGATTCTTGGCAAAATGACTTAAAATGCACAGACCTGGTGGGTTTAAATTATTCAGGTTGTCATGAATGCTTTGTGATGAATTTGTACTCGTGGGAAGTTTTAATTGTGTTTTTGCTTATGCACGTAGTTACATGTTGTTTGCCAGCTCTTTTAACCTCAATGAGATGACCTGATTATCAAAAGTTAAATAGACCGAAATCATACATGTATCATGCATGAAAAATGGTTGGGCACTGGAACTCAAACAGAATAAGCGTGCATAATGTTATTTACCTAATATAAAGATGCATTGTAGCAACAAAAAACAAACAAACAACAAAAAAATGCCACAGCTCTCATATATATTCTTTTTTTCCCTCTCCTCGGGAAACAGAGATGACCAGAGACGCCATATCTGCAAGGTCAAAGA
Organism: Neoniphon sammara; assembly: GCA_900302535.1. NCBI lineage: Eukaryota > Metazoa > Chordata > Actinopteri > Holocentriformes > Holocentridae > Neoniphon > Neoniphon sammara. Next base: position 13,187 of record OMKZ01029608.1, read on the forward strand.
TGAATTCTTGCTCCATATCAGCATTGTCCCACTGAATGGTGCAAACAGTGAATGATGGAACCACTCTTGGCCACTCATTTTGGTTTTAGCCGGCATTAGTTCAGATTAAGCCACCACGGTAACCCTAATTTTGCTTTATTTGGTTCCTTTTTAAGTCCTGAATGAGGCTTTTTGGAGAATATTGATGGGGCCACATTTACATGAACTAATAGACAGCAACAGCACAGTCAATCATGTCTACAAATGTTGGAAACAAAATTACTAGGCTATGCTAAAACAGAAGTTAATGGTTCGACTGATTTCTATTAAGGCTTGTGCACTCTCATTTGAATAATGGTCTTTCCAACAGTGTTTTTCTTTCCTGTACTTGACCCAGGAAGGAAATAAATGTGATTCCGCTTTAACACTTCCATTAATATTCAAGTGGTTTTAATACTCTGGGTTTATTTCTGACTCACCATAATTATTAGAGCATTCTGGTGCGAGTCTGGTGTTAGTTTATGATAAATCATATTTTGATTGTGCATTTCTATGGTGGTGGAAAAAACTGATGGGTTTCATTACACAAAACACAATATATCCATTTTGGGGGAAAACCGCTACTTGGAAGTCGGTATTTCAAAAACACAGATGATTATTTCTTGTCTTGTGGACTTTAAGTGTAACCCAGAATCCGCCTTTCTTATATGTGTCATTTTTTTTTGAATGGTGGATATCTTGTGTTGAATGAAAGTCTCCATTTGTGCCACAGCAGTGGTTTGATTCTTATCTTTTCCCTCTTCTTTTATGGCTGTTATGTTGATTTTTGCCTGATATATTTTGCCTGCTTTTCAAGATGCTTTGTGGTTTGGGGGCATGTTACACTGACCTCCGAAAAACATCCTCGCCATAAAAGTTTGTTCATTTCTTCCTGTGGAGACATCACAGCTCAGCCGGGCAGTGGCAGGCGCACAAGTGGCGATCGAGGTGGACGGGCGGGTATTTGTATGATATGGAGCCTGCCTGCAAAGGTCAGCGCTGGTCTCTCAAGGGTGAGGATTTATATTGAACCTGATGGACCATGAGAAGAGCCTCATCCAACCCTCCGCCTCCTCTACCTCGCTACCCCCCAGGAGGTACGTTTAGATAGTGTTAAATTTCCTGAATTAGATAACTACATAAACCTACATAAACCACCCCTTGGTCCCAGGCTGTGTACCCAAAATAGCTGTGAGGGAGGAGCACGAAAACCCTGAACATAAGCAGGAGGCAGCCGTATGTCGACCACTGCAGATGTCTCAACTTCAGCTGATATTGAAACTGGTGACTATTCATGTGACGGCACCCATTAGAGCACAAACCACCAAGGTCACAGCTGGAAGTTGTGTAAGCTCCGCCTCTTTTCAGCAATTCTGTCGTCATAGAACACGCCCCTTTTGGCCAAGGGGTGTAGAAAGTTGTTCAGGGCTGCCTTGACCTATGACCAACCTCCCCACCTGGTTTCATCCTGTTGCGTGGATACGTTTGGAAAGCACAACCCCTTTTCGGCATATCAGTGTGGAAAGTTGGTCAGTGCTGCTTTGACCCATGAGCAACCTGTTCACCGATTTTCGTGAAATTATGTGGATGCGTTTGGAAACTAAAGCCTTGTTTGTGCTAAGCCCCCCTTCGTCGCTGGCCCATGACCAACTTTCTCACCAAATGCTGACAGAACACTCAGCATTAGAAAACCTTTCTGCAAATATTAAAACCATACAAATTCATTTGAAAAGTCTGTGTCCCCATATATACATCAGCAGCTGATCCCTCTCATCTCCTATAGCAGTTACAAATCAAATATCAGCGTCATCTTCCTGTTGTGATATACCCACCTTAACACAGCCTTCTGTACAGAATGATGTGCAAACCATCACCTCCCCCATGTGGTTTATTGTATTTGTTATGTTTTACTGTATATCCATCTATGTCTTTGGTCAAGCACTACTATGTCCATGTCTTATCCCACTACTTTCCATTTTATGTGAATTTGTCCCATGTCCTCATTGTAAATAAAGTGTTTATAAATAAAGAATGTAGGAGAGGAGTTTTTTTTGTATTTGATCTCCACAGCAATCTCTCCCTGCCTCTCTTCACCTCCTCTGCTCTCTCATTTCCTGAAGAGAGAGAGAGAGAGAGAGAGAGAGAGGGAGAGAGGGAGAGAGGGAGAGAGGGAGAGAGGGAGTGGGGGCAGGAGAGGGAGAGGGGAGATGATGATGGAGATGATGCATCCCCCTCTGGACTGCATCCTTTCCGGCTGAGTGGGTACAGTGGGCCAGAGCCAGGTCCTGGAATCTAGCTAATGAGACACACCCCCCGAGGGCCCTCTGCCGTCCTATTGGCCGAGAGGCTGGCAGGGGACGAGAGGATTGGCTGATCGAGTGCTGTGCAAGCAGCTGTCAGAGCGCGTTGCAAATCAAACTCACAGTATTCATATCCAGCACGGCACACAGTAAAAAATCTAAATGAGGGGAGTGAAATGAATACTCCTGCTCAAATGCACCGCTACTATAAAGATCATAAAATTAAAAAAAACAAAAAAAGAAAAGAAAAATACAGGATGAATTGAAATTATCTGTTGATTTTATCTGGCTGACAGAAGCACTTGATTCAATTTGATTAGCTTTGTCTATATCCACATGATAAGGGATATTTTAACATATTTTATAAAGTATTATATCTGAAGGATTGCGACTTGTTTCCAAATGCAGGGACTACATGTGTCCAAAAGGTGGTGTAATAATGAAGCTTTTTAAACATTTACAAGCTTTTTTTCTCTGCTTGTACATTTTAAGTGATTTCATACACAACATTTAACTCTGTTATCGAAGAATATGTGTTTAGCTTCCCCATTTATGGCTGAATGAGTTATGATGCCTCACAGAGAACATGAATCACTTTTGGGGAATGAACTCAATCTCTTTTAAAGTTTCCATTGAACTGGAAATATACAAATATACAGCTCAGCTAGAATCCAGCTCTGCCACATTGTTGCCTCATCTTTTGCAGATTTTCACTGTTTCAGTGAAGGACATAAGTGCCGAAGATCAAATGCAACGTTCTACTTGTCTCTTGCCGAAGCCTCAATCGCCTCGCTCTCCCCGCACGGCAAGTTCAGCGGAAGGTCAGGATGTTAGACGAGGCGAGGCGGAGGTTACACAACTTGACAAGAGTGAACATCTCTGGTAGGTGAGCGTTCTCTGATGAGCTCATGGCAGCCGACTCCTGCGGGGCGGAGGAGTGGCAGGGGGCAAAGGGAGAAGAAGATGGAGGAGGGGGAGGAGGAGGACGGTGGACGGAACGGGGGAGATCAACAGAACCCACATCCTCGCTCGACGAGAAGCCGCACTGCAAAGAAAAAAAAAAAATAATCTCCATCTTAACAAGTCATTTAGTCCCATCTTCAGTGTTAAAATCTTGTTTGTTTGTTTTTTAAACAAGGTAAAAAATCTGCCAGTGGGATGAGATAATCCCACTTGTTTCCAGTGCTAATCAACTTGTTTCCAGAATTTTCTTGAATCAAGTGTCATTTTCTTGATTCCAGTGGGCTGATCTGCCTTATTCTGCCTTGTTTCAACATATTTATACTTGTTCATAGAAAAACTCCTGAAACAAGTGAAACTGCACTGGAAACAAGTGGGATTATCTCATCCTGCTGACAGATTTTTTTTTTTACCTTGTTTGATGAAAAACAAGATTTTAGGACTAAATATGAGGCTATTTCCGCAGTGCATAACTTGGGCCTGGCAGTGCGGTAGATCAGGGGTTAAAACTGAGTGTATTTTCTGTGGATTTTAATTCAGATACAGAGCAGCATATCTCTGAATGTCGAGCTGCATGAGTAAACACACACAAGATCGCTCTCTGTCAGCCTTTTATGTCCTCTTTTTTTTTCTCCTCCCTTTTTATGTTAGCTTGCCCCTTTAATCATCCAGTGCAGGCTCGGTCCACATTTGCTGTCAGTGTGTGCGATCACATTCGCCTAATTAATCAAAAGGCGATCACGTAATAGCGGACGTGGCATCATCTGAATGCCCAGCAGCAGGGGTCAAAAGTTCACCGAGGAAGAGCGTCCTCTGGTGGTGAACTGAGAACGTGCTGCCCCATATGTGTACATATGTAATGTATTGCTCATTACTTAATGCATCTGGATGTACTCACTGTACAAATGCATACATGCGTGAACATATGGCACCCTCGGGGAAAGTTTATTTCCACGTATTTTCGTCATTCAGTGATATTTTTTTTTCTTTTTTCTTTTTTTCGTCCCTGACTGTTGCTTTCTCCTCTCTCTCTTCCTCTGTGTCTCTGATACACACACTCACACACATGCACACGCACACGCACACACACACACACAGAATCTAATCCAGGAGATCCTTGGATGACCGGTTCTCCCTATCTGAGCTACCTTATATAAGACTCACGAAGCTCCGCATGCAAGAAAAAATTCATATGACAGACTGGCAGGAAATTACATGGACACACGCTTGGTATCCACACACACACACACACACACGCACACATGCACTTTTGCTGTTACTGCTGAGAGAGAAAGCGATTGCTTACCGTGGCTGAACTCCTTGCTTTCTTAATCCCTCAATAAAAAAAGAACAATTTTCCAAAATCTTTTAGTATTTCACAGAGCCTGGCTTTGAGGGCATTTTAATGTTGCCAATGGAGAATAGCCCTAACCCGAACTTTGAGTGCACACACACAAATCTACCCTCACGCACACACAACACACACACATATCACAATCCCTCAGGGACCCTTAGAATATTCTATTGGAAAACATTTACACTCAATACCGATGCGATGGCCGGGTGGCGCATTCGGGCAGAGAAGCTAATTCTGAGAGCTGTCTGGCACCTTGTAACACCTTGGAAACGTTTTCTGTCACCTTTCCTCTGGGACTGTGGGAAGAATGGAAGTTATTCCATTTCGGTTTTATCTCGATTACCCTTATGAAAGTTTGATAGGCCTGCAGAGAGTGGGAGTTACGGCGCTCGTTGGAGGTGAGGAGGAGATTAAACATTAATTGTGTATGTATAATGAAGTCTATCCTGAACCATCCTCTACTGGAAGGAAGTGTGTGTGTGTGTGTGTGTGTGTGTCAGAGAAAGAACAAAGGAATAATGACACATACTGTATTTGCATGTTTGTGTGTATGTGAGCATTAGTGTCTATTTTCTATATATGCATGTGAGCTTGTGCATGCATGTGTGTGTTATTTCGTGCATGTATTTGCATATATGAACATGGTTGTGAACATGCTTGAATGTGCATGTAACATTTTGAGCAGCCATTATAGGAAGACAACGACCCACAAAGTAATTTTGTGCACCTAAGCATGCGCTCTTGTTTGTTCCTTACACTCATACCTTTGTGTGTGAACACCCTGCTGTCTGCAGCCGTAAAACAACATGCAGGGTTAGTCAAAATGACAGACGCGCCATATTAAAAAGGACTTTAAGTAACTAAAACACATTTACAAAAGATGTAAAGTTGAACACAAACCTTTTCCCAAATATGGCATTCTGGATCCAACACATTTTCTCTGTGGGGAAAATCCACAGGGTTTTCACATAATCATCCCTGTCACAGTCTGTGATTTAAACTGGTGTTCAAACCTTTAATGTTTTTATCTGCACATTCCTCTCTCTGAAATGGGACTGGATGCATGGACTTCTGCTGCTGCTTTCCAACCCAATTATTTTGCTAACGATAAGCTAACACTGACACACGTCACATCAGGCTGTTTGTGTGACCAGCTTCCCTGATAAATTTAAGAAAGACCAAATGTATGGGGGGAGGGGCTGTGATTACTACAACTCCGATCATTTGCAGCGGGTCATCACAGGTGGCAGGCCACTTAGCCATTGGCATTTTTTTTTAAATGACACCGATTCCAATCAAATTAAATGGGTGAAAAGTTTTCATATACAAACAAATATCCAAATGTAATCAACTATTGTGAAGGATTTACTAAGACACCATCCGTTTCTGCCATAAACAATCAAAGTTTTGGTCCAGAATTTTGAACATGCTTACAAATGACAAAATTTCTTCTGAGGCCCGCTGAATGCCAAATGGCAGAGAGTTTTCAAAGCAACGTGAGGCAAGTCACAAAATTATAAGCAGGCCAAGTTGTTGGTGCATGAACTGCAGGTGCATCAGAAACAAAAACTGTGAACACTGCTAAGAAATCATCAAAACTTTTCCCCTTGCCTTTCAGATGAGGGATTTTGAGCCCACAGACAGGGACAGATGGACTGTTATCAATATAGATGCTAAACACTCTAGAACAATGGCTACAAAAATTACCAAAAAATTGCATTCGCTCCTCTGTGGCACCATATCAACAAAAACTGCACATTATGAGTCATCTGGAAACAGCTGGGATGCACAATGATGCATAACCTGGTGTAAGGAGCGGAAAACCTGGACCAATGAGCAATGGAAATAAAGTAATACAATCCGATTAGTCATCTTTCACACTTTTTCATACATCTGGAGAAGGTTACAATCAACTCGCATCATGTGCTGACAGCTGTTACACAGGGTGGGGGATCTATAATGATCTGTTCAGCCATCTTGTAGGAGTCACATGGTCTGGTGATTACTCTGCGCTCTGCTTGGTCATATTCTGTTTTCGTGAACGCCAGGATTAAGTCAAGCACCTTCTACGGCCTCTCCAATCACCAGATCTAAAACGTGTGGACTGTAGATTTCCACCTCCTTCATTCCTCAAAGAAATGGAGGCTTTTCTTCTTGAAGGAAAGGTCCAATATCCCGCTACACAGAGTTCATGACTTGTATTAAAGCATTCCAAGGAGGATTGAAGCTATTCTGAGAGCAAATGCGTGACCCCACTCCTTATTAGGTGCTTGTTATTCATATATTGTTAGGGTGTTTCTGTTATTTTGTCTGTATGTAAATGTGTTGTACAGTGTATAGCTGGTGTGCCTCTTTGTATGACCCTCTTGACTTAACTATGAACAGAGTTCAAATAAGATAGATAGATAAATACATAAATAAATAAACACAAAGTAAGGGACTTGACCGAAATCGTGATGTGATGAAGTGAGGTTCTCTGGTCTGTCGCGGCCATCAAAGAAGATGCGACATAATTCAGATACAGTCTCGGCTTTTGTAAAAAAATGTGTTGTGGAGTGGTGTCATTCGCATGTTTTTCATGAATCTTTTATATGTGCATTATCATCTTATGTATGAAACTTTTATAAGTGCATTACCATCTTTTGTGGCACCAAACGTTGCATGTCACTTTTTTTTTTTTTCTTAAATAATGGACATCTCATTTTGAATCAAAGCTCCTTCCTCCTCCTCCCGGGGTCGGGTGGGGGGATAATGGTTCGGAGAGGCCATCATGTGATTGAAAGATCACAGGTTCAGTCCTTATAACAACCAGTGTGTCCTCTGTCAGCAACAGAAATCATTTTTATTGCAGGGAAGTAACAGAAACGGCATTATGTACTCAAGTCCATGTTAAGTTTATACTTTTTATACTCTGGTAAACTTTGAGGGGAATACTTTTAACTAACATTATTTCAAGGTGGCTCATCAGAATTCATACTGCCTTAGAGTTTAATGGGTAAAATAATTTACAAATTGACTATCCAGAATAGCATGACATAAAGAAAACTACAAACCAGTAACATTAAGGAATAAGCTATTTTGTGACATAAATAACATTGACAATGCAGCACTCAACACGCTTTTTCAAGATGTATATCTGAGTAAGTTACTTCTGTGTAAGTATTGTAACAGATGCATTGCTGATTAGATTTAGGATGGTGTATTCAATATTCTTTTATACTTTGTTAATTTAAGCCATTTAAGTGTCCTTGAGCAAAATGCTGCATGTTCAGTAAATGCACTGGACTGACGATTTTAAAACGAGACAGGCGTCCTGATTGAATGGCGTTATACACACAACATGCGCTTGTTAAAACGGCTTTGAAGCCAACTTGACCTTCTCGCAACCTTCTTGTCTATCTGTACTGTATAACAGTTGTAATCACATGGAGGCGGGTTGGCCTAGTCAGAGTTCAAAGCCAACGTTGGCA
>OMKZ01029615.1:0-10423 GCA_900302535.1 Neoniphon sammara
CCCCGTCCTGGCCAGAGGGCCGGCACACCGCCAGGAAGGCTGCTATCCCCGCCAACAGCAGCGACAGGCCCAGCACCACCATGATGGTGAACTCTGGGTCGTGGGTGTCTGAAGGATCGGATGGAGCCATTGGGATGGAGGGAGAGGGGGTGCTGGTGAGGCTGGACAGGGTGAAGGTTGCTGTGTGGGGGGACGAGGTGACGTTGGACCCTGGATCACTCGAGTTCATGTTGTCTCGGCGCTGGATGTGAAAAGCGCATGAGAAGGAGGTTAGATGGCAAGTCAGGAAGTTTCAAAAAGGAGTGTGTGTGTGCGTCTGTGTGCACATATGTGAGTCTGTTTGCCTGCCTTTCTGTGTGGCTGTGTGTGGGTGTGTATGTGTGTGTGTGTGTGTGTGTTTGTGTGTGTGGTCAGCCTCTATCAGAGTGCCACAGCAGCTCTCTTGATATGCCGTGTTTTGCCTCACCAGCCAAGCCTAACCAAGCTGAGTTCGGCTTATTTGGGGGCTTATTTTCAGTTTATTGGGATCATACACTCAAGGGCTTGCAGTGCACACTCACACACACACCCACACACTCGCGCACAACACTGCATGCACACACAAACACACACAGGAGCGCCTGCTCACACATGCAGATGCAGAGAGTGGTTGGCATTTGTGGCAATTATGTAGCTATTAAATCAATGACTACAAAACAGTCAATGCTTGACAGGCTTTCTTCAATGTAATACAAATTGGGTTTATTAAAATGCCCCTCGTAAAATGCAAGGCACCCACCTCTTCTACCCCGATCTCCAATTATCCCCCCCTCTCATTCTCTGCCCCCCCCTTCACCATAGTAACATTTGTAAATGTCATCGTCCCTAATTCAGCGGAGACAAAGCATGGCTTATCGGTTTAAGGGAAACACATTGGGACGTGAAATTATTTTTAAGACCAAATGCCAGCAAAGCTGTGAAAAGGCCAGTGGAGCAGGATGGCTCGTTAGAGAGTCAGTTCATTAGTCAGCGCCACCCAGCACACACACACACACACACACACACACATACACACACACACGAGCTATTCAAACACAAACTTTCCCTCACCCACACATACTGTAGTCTATACCACGCATATCTGAGATTAGGCATGCTCTTCTGTAGCTTTGCAGTTCAGCTGTAAGGTACTGTCCCTCTCCGTCGCCCCACTTTGTTTCAGCTCCAGATCTGACAGCTCAGCTACTTTTTCAACAGTACAACGCATTTCTTAACAACTTTACCAGTGCACTTTCTCTAACCCACTCATGTTTGTAAAGTTCGACCGACTCTGCGCTCGCTAGCTCTTAAATAATTTCTCAGTAGCATACTTTTTATGCTTATTAGATTTTTATTGCCTTTTATTGTCTCTTCCTTGCCTCTCTGATTTACGGCACTTCTCCTCCCATCCATTCTATATTTCATCATCCAGACTTTGTGTAAGCAGGGATCGAACTGGGGAATACAGTGATAACTCATAGACGTCAGGCGTGCAGCCTCTATTGGCCAGTATCCACATCCACATTCTGCCACTCCAGATAAGACCTAATCATACTAAACTAAATGCTTACATCCTATCTCTTTCTCTCTTCCTGCCCCCCCACCCCCCTCTCTCTCACACACACACTGCAACTTGCACACACTCTTCTTACACAATGTGCAGTTACTCAAGCACATGTCAGGAAACAAAATGTGTCAAAATGTGGACCTGAAGAGTTTCATCAAAAAATGGCATGTTAACTGTCAAAAGAAGAAGCCATTTTTATATCCAAAACCATAGAGATACATACATCAAGATCTAATTATGAGCCACTGTGGAGACCGCTTGCTATTTTAGGACCTTCATTTTCAAAATAGTAACACTTTAAATAAAGAAAACATATTTACTTCTGAAATACCAAGCAGTTAACCCTTTTTCTCAAAATTAAACATTATAGTGTAATTACTAAAACTCTTCAAAAACATACTGTATACTCACACCCACACTTTAGAGACTCTTTAAAGCAACACCTTGTTTAGTTCCAGTAACTGAGGGTCTGACTTGTTTCTTGGCTCCACACACTCTTCTCCCCCCCTCACGCTGTTGCTTTCCCAGAGTGTGAGGGGAAAGCGTTGGGGAGAAAGAGCGGACGGGGGAAGACAAGGGGGTAAAAGCGCTGTGATTGAGACTTCTCGCTGTTGTTTTAAATCTCAGAGAGCCCGAGACAGCGGCGTGTTTTCCAAGCCACGCAGAGGCTTAGCGAATAATCTCCAGAAGCTGACACTCCACATGCTTACACTCACAACATCTGGTTCAGCAATGTAGTCTTACACTTTTTACACCCCCTTTTATAGCCTAAGTGGTGCAGTCCACTGTGTAATACCCTATTCATCACTCACCGATCTGACCCCCCAGCCTCTTTTTTTCTCCCGTCTCCCCCTCCCCTCTCCTCCTCTTTCTCCTCTCCTCTCCACATCTCTTTATAAAGCTAATGAGACTGAAGTTGGGCCCCTCTTCACAGAGGGAGTGAGAGAGAGCAAAGGAGGAAGCCGGGCTGGAGAGAGTGAGAGTGTGTGTGTTTGTGTTTGTGTTTGTGTGTGTGTGTTTGTGCATACCTGGGAGCATGCACATGTGCTTGAGTGTCTGAAGTGTGTGCCTGGATGTCCATGTGTGATTGAATATGTGCTTTGTAAGCACATCCACAGGTCTGACATGTCCACAGAGGAGCAGGGTGTGACTTGAATTCAGCCTCATCTAGCGCCCGCATCTCTGTGCCTCTCTGGATTCAGACGTCAGTCTTATGACACGGCCCATTCACCAGCAGCCCAGCATGCTCCACTATTTATCTGTGTACGCCGTGGAGCCGTGCCGCCTGTGCTCGGCTTGTGTTTTCTGGCTGCTTCTGGCTATCTGCCTGTCAGAGAGAGAGAGAAAGAGAGAGAGAGAGAGAGGAAGAGAGTCTGCCATTATGGAGTGGTTGCCAAGCCATGATGGGGTTGTTGTGGCAGCAAAACAGTGTGCACCAGTGGCTGAATGTGGTGAATGAGGAAGTATACCAATTTACCCAAATGTGTGTATACATATTTAGATCAATAAAAAATATGTATCCAGTATGCTGTCTATCATGTTGACATCACAGCTTCTTAGTTCACCTGTTGTGGCTAAACGGGAAAAGCACACTTGTTAGCACCATTAATTGAAATATTAACAAAATCGCAATATGGCCAAATGCAATATTCAAAAAGGTAAAATTTGTGACAAAATATCATTATAAATGAAATATTGTGGAGATGAAGCTCCCCTATTTCCTTGGACTTTTTCCTTGGACTTTTCATTGGATTTTTACCAGATAGAAAGAATTTTTGGGTTTCCATTTCTGCCTCCCTCTGCCCTGCAGTATATATTTTCTCGGGGAAATCAAGAAAGCAAAAACAAGTGGTTGGTGAAATATGGAGCTCCTGGAGGCCATTTTTAATCACACTATTGAAGAGACAAATCGTTGGGACCTTTAACAAGCTGTGCTTCTCTGTTCAAATTTGGATGGACAACTTGTGAGACCAATGAGAAGACAGTAACTGTGTCTTACTGTTTTCCTTAATAATCTGGGACCATTGTCCAAGCTTTTCTCTCTGTATGGAGGAGAAAGCCTGTGAATGAGGTTAGTGCTACAGAGAGGCTCTGGCCTGCAAATCGATTTACCAAACAGTTTGTTTAGTGCAGACCCCAGCAACAATCACATCTTCAGCATTTTTTTCAGTGAAAGTGAAATTTATGATGATGCAAAAATGATCATTAATGCTTTTTTTTATCATGTTGTTCAGCCCTAACACCCACTTGTATTTCCATCTTTGATAAGTAGTTAACCAAATCCAAGCGTCTATTTTGTGTTTTTGGGAGTCTGTGTTGATCATAGCCATGTTGACTCTTGCATATCTGAGTGTTTCCGCTATCAGGCTGCAAACTGGAAAGATGTCATGACTTTGTAATGCAAAGAGGCATAAAGAGAAACTGATGGCAATGCTGCACCGTTCAAGTAGCCAGATGCCCTGTGCACATGTATGGTTGTAGATTTCCAGTGGGTATCCCCGCGCTGATATTTGTATGTGCGTACAGAGTTTCTGTTTCTGTGTGTTTGCACAGGTGCAGGCTACAGATGCAGACCAGGGGGAGAACGGCAGGGTTCTGTACAGGATCCTCTCGGGTAAGAGCCACTGTACTTCCTTTTTCCTCGCTGATGGGTTTCACATATGCTCCCCATGCAGATAAATAAACAAATACACAGAAAGAATCGCCTTAATGTGATACGCTTGAGTGCATATCTCATGGTAACATTGTTGCTGGCAAGAAACACTGCAAAATAATATCCGTTTTAATAAGTTGTTTAGTGTCATGTTCAGACTTGAATTATTTTTCTCACAACAAGACAGTGAGGTGATTGGCAGGTGAGATAATTCGTTTTGTTGACAGTGCAGTTTCATTTGTTGCAGAACTTACCCAGAAACAAGCATCAAAGCAGAATATTGTCGATTTTATCACCACTGACTGAGAAAATGACGCAAATGACAGATTCAACTTCATTTGCCTTAGCACCAACTGGAATTATCTCAAACCACTGGCAGTTGATTTCAGAAATATTATTAAGACCCAATGCTTGATTAAATGACTTGCTAAAATGCATATTTTTGCAGAACAGTGCAGCACACCACGGTCTAATTATGTGACTTTAATATTTCAGTATAATTCATTTTGTCTATCTGTCTTGCTCCCTCTCACTCTTGCTCTCTCTCTCTCTCCTTGTGTGTGTTTGTGTTTGTGAATGCATGCAGGGAACAGTAACAATCTGTTCAGCATCGATAGGCACTCGGGGCTGGTGACTCGAGGCCTCAAGGCTCTGGACAGAGAAACCAGCAACTCCCATGTACTGGAGGTGGAGGCCTACAACAGCGACCATGGCAGGATGAGGAGCTCCGTACGGGTGAGGAGACACGGGGGGGGTGAGGAGTGGAGGGGACTGGACACCCTGCACTGACTGCAATGCGCTTTTTAAGTACCAGTACTGATACATAGCACAAAACTTTAAGTACTGACTGATACTGATGGTCGATCTAATCCATTACTCTCACTAAACAGTGTAGGCTTGGACCATTAGCATGGGGTCACTGGACAAAAGATAGAAAATCTTCTTTTTTTTCACCATTTGAGAAATACAGGCTTTTGGTATCGGACATTAGTCTTGGGTAAAATCTCTGATACTCCAATTTAGCCTGGTATCCACACTGATACAGATACCAGTGTTGGCATTTATGCATAAATACCAATATTGGCATCATACTGGTATCATGTTGGTATCATAGCTGGTATCATGTTTTGTATAATTTTCTCCTATGTACATAAACTTCCACACCTTAGATGCATATGATTTAAAATTAATTACCAATTGTAGCTGCCACAAATTCTCATTTTGTCACTTCTGAGATAATGCTAGTTGCCTCCTATCACTCATCATACAATAGTGTTTACCAAAATGTTAGCATGGAACACAGGAGTGAATGATCTACTGGGAACACATGAACAATCTCACTTGTAAATCGCTTTGGATAAAAGTGACTAAATGTAAATGATTTTGGTGTTTTGTGTTTTCATCTCTTAATAGGTAAATTTCCCAATCTCCCAATCTCCCCTGTATTCATTTAAATAAATGCATAAATTAGAAGTCCGGCTTCAAATGTCTCCCCCTGCAGGTGATTGTGTACGTCGAGGATGTCAACGATGAGGTGCCGGTGTTCACACAGCAGCAGTACAACCGGCTGGGCCTCAGGGAGACCGCTGGCATTGGCACATCTGTGATTGTGGTGCGCGCCACCGACCCTGACTCTGGTGGGTGCAGCTTCAGATCAGCCAAACACATTTCTTGTAGGGAGTAGAGCTTCAAACCACATCAGTTCTTATTGCTGCCAATCCACTAGTGTCAGGTTTTATCTAAATACCACATAAGAGACTGGGGCGTTTAGCTAACCATGGTTTTAAACAGCCTGCTTCTGCTCTGCTGGCACTGGCACATCTGTTGTTATGTGTAGCCCTAACACTGGTGAATGTTGCTCCTAATGGGGTATCATCTCTCTCAACCAGTTCGTTTTGTGAAGGCTGCAGCCTTGACGTGCCTTGTTTCATTTTGTGGTGTTTAGCTGAATATGAGATTAAATGCCATACTTCTGCTCCCTAGTATGAACTTCCTCTATTCACTTCCCGTTGTGTCTAGTATTGCTCAGGCACGATATGACACATCTGTTGCCGTGACATACTTTCTCCAAAACACCAGCGCGGGCCTGATGATACGAAACACAGGACATGATGGAAGAAACTGACAGGACTTCCCTTTTCTTAAGTAAAACGCAAGATATAGGTAGTGGTTTAAATGACTCAAGTAGATCTCTAGCAAAACATCTGAAAACCAAAGGATAGTGGAGAAAAGCCTCACGATTTTTGCCCGTATCAGCAGAATACTTGCTTACTTAAACGTATTAATGGCTGGAAGGTGTCGATAAATTTGTTATGGCATACATCATAACTGGAAACCTTTGACAAAATGTTTTTATCTAAATTAATGCACTTGCAAAGAGTGACCATTCCATTTTTTGTCATACATCGGCAAAATCTATATCTTAAATTGATTCTCAAGTAGACTCCAAAATATCTCAGTGTCTGATAAAGGTTCATGAAACCAGCAGTTTAAAAATGTTAAAACCTTTCTGTAGCTCACCAAGATATCATTACACTTTCCTTTCACTCCCATGCGTTTCCCTACCAATGACCCTCTCTCTCTGTCTCTCTCTCTCTTTTCAGGTGATGGTGGAGCTGTAGCCTACGCCCTGGTATCCGGTTCGGACCGTAAGTTCGAAGTCGACGTGAGCACAGGCCTGGTTACCACTGTGGACTACCTGGACTATGAGACCAAAACCACCTACCTGATGAACATCTCAGCCACCGACCAGGCCCCGCCCTTCCACCAGGGCTTCTGCACCGTCTACGTCACCTTGCTTAACGAGTTGGACGAGGCCGTCGCCTTCTTCTCCGCCGGTTACGAGGCATCGCTACGGGAGAACATCGCCACGGGAACGGAAGTCGTGCAGGTCCAGGCTCAGTCGGCCGACAACCTGAACCAGCTAACCTACCGCTTCGACCCTGACACCTCACCTGCGGCTCTGGCCCTCTTCAAGATCGACAGCATCACGGTGAGTGGAGGGACGGATGAGGAGAAGACATTCACAATATGAGGAGGGTGTATGTGAAACTTGTGTGCTTGAAATAATGTCGGTACGTTCTTTGATCCATTTTCTTTTGTGTTCTACAGTAGCACCTCTTTTTGATGTGATTTACTGATAAGCTAGCACTGTTTTTTGTTGATCAAAGAGCTTGTGACTTTTGCTGCAAAATCAGATTCATTTGATGCAGGAGAAATGGAGGCATTTTCTGTCGATGTGATTTGATTCTTGTTTTCTGCTTTCTCTTAGTCTTTCTCTGTCTGTCATGTCATATTGGAAGGTTATATAAATCGATGCATACATGTCCTTTCTGGAGTTGCAGATTTAAGTTAAACTGTTTGATGTTGACATGAATTCCCCCTCTCCAATCTCAGGGTCGTATCACAGTGACGGGCCTGCTGGACAGAGAGAAGGGAGACCTGTACACCCTGACAGTTGTAGCTGATGATGGAGGGCCCAGAAAGGATTCCACTGTGGTATGACGCCACACTCTGACATTGTTTTATTATTTCGTCTCTCTACTTTCCATGCGCTCTTTTCACCTTAAAATATGTTTTATACATTCTGTTGTAGAAAGGCTAATGGCATTCCTCTATTTCTCATTGCATTCTTCCCTGGAAATGCAGAAGGTAAGACTTGATTTATGTTGTTTATGAGCATATAAAGCACAAAATGAAAAATGCTTTCAGATGCACTTATGAAGAGATCATCCTGCAATTACAGGTCTGGAAATGTTGTTTCATTTCAAAGGTAAGTACCGTTTGAGTGAGGCAGCGGCAGAGTTTCATGCATGTTTTCTGACCTCCTGACAGGTGTCAATCACCATATTGGATGAAAATGACAACAGTCCGGAGTTTGATATCACATCTGACTCTTCAGTGGACATCCAAGAGGACACACCCATGGGTCAGAAAGTGGCAGTGGTTCTGGGAAGGGATAAAGATGCTGCGAACAATGGATTGGTGAGGACAAAAGAAAAAGAGGGATGAAAGATGTCTCAGAAAAACACAAAAAAATATATCCTTAAGTTTAAAGGGACTATGTGTAGCATTTTAAAACTGCAGTATGGAACTTTGTAGCTGTGTAAGTGAGTTCTGTAGATGCTGCTTGAAAAGTACTCTTCAGGGTTGCTTTCTGTCTTCATGTGCAAAGATAAAGGGGGGAGATAAAAGTGAGTCAGTCATGCTGTAATTTCAGTCATACAATTTCAGTAGAAATTCTGAAGTATAGTTGATGTAAAAAGCAATATTAAAGGGATACTTCACTCGTTATGGATTATATTTCTATCACATACTCACCATGTGCTGCCTTCAATCCCTGGCGAATTTTTTTTTTTCACTGATCAAAGATGACCAGCGTCGGCGGGTGACAGGCTTAATTATCATTGTGTGAACACATCTGGCATCAGCCTGAATGTAACGAACATTTATTTATATGTAAAAGTTCCATACTGTAGCATTATAGATTATTAACTTGTTAACTTTGAGACATTAGTGTAAATTACCACACTGAAGCAAGACCATTGCTAAGAAGGCTGGCAGCTTCTTCACTGCATGTTACATCGAGTGCCACCAGGAAATCTCCTGCATTGCTTTACAGCACAAAATAGGAGAAAGGCACTGTCTGTTCTTCCAGTGCAGATTGAGCTGAAGCTTTCAGAATTTCTGGCAACAGCTCACAGTAGAACAAGTGAAAGGTGCACCAATGGCAAAGTCCCTTTCGACACGCTTATTCTCTTCAGTAAAGTGCAGAAAAACACACGCATGTGTCGCAACACCAGAGTGGGGGGAGGGACAAGTAAAAGAAATGTGACCATAATTCTGAGAAACACCAGTACTAACACTGTCTGGTGTGAGATTGAGGCTGCCAGGTTTCTCAGCTGTGGTCACTTTGGCTTATGTTAATCATGCTAAGGTGTAGCCATAAATTTTAAAATGCTACACACACCGCCTTTAACTCAGATCTCACTCTGGATTATACACCAGTACTGTTATGATAGTTTCATTCTCACTGTGTCTTTCTCTCTTTCTCTTTCTCTTCCTCTCCCTCTTTCTGTCATTATGTCCGTCTCTCTCTCTTTCACTCTCTCTCAGGTCAATTTCACTCTAGTGGCAGGCAATATGCAAGACGTGTTTGAAATTAAGACTGTGAACCACACATATGGGGAGGTTTACGTGAACTCTCCTCTGGATAGAGAGTCTGTAGACCGCTACCTGCTCAAGGTAAGACAACAGTCCACATGCATGCTTTTGACATATAGTATTTCACCACATACTGGTTATATTCTGCAGGTTGTTTGTTATTTGAGCCTCCATATGCGATTGAACGTCATACGTCCATGCATACAGTCGAGCTTACATACATCAGTGTCTGTGTGTATGTTGTTGCAGGTGCGTGCCACAGACAACGGCTCACCTCCCAGACACACAGACCACTCCCTCACCATCAATATCCTGGACGTCAACGACAATGTGCCTGTCATAGAGAGCCAGAGGGGCTACAACGTCAGCGTGAGCGAGGTGGGACACACACAAACACACACACACACACACACACTCAGACACACGCTCTCTGTCACTTCTCGTAACCATGCATGATGCCAGTCTGTGTTTTCCAGTGAGTGTGTTTCCTCGGTTACGCCTTAATTGGTTTGTATGAATGCCAAGATGTGTTTTCCCTAAGCCATAAACCACAAGATGCCGTACTTTATTGTGATTTTAGAACAGATATGAGGCATTGTTAAGCACAATGTGAGTCAGAGCAGCTTTAAACACTCCAAGCTGTTGTTAAATCACACAGCAGTAGAAAGAACACAAATGTTCAGTAAACATGCAGCTGACCAGTAGCGACACAGCTGATGGCTGCGCAGCACGTGTACCGGTGATTTTCGTTTTGCACATTTATATTTAAACTGTTATGTGGTAACGGGTTTTATGCATCATGGGTATTTTACAACAGCTTCCACTCTGACTCAGCCACTCAGAACTAAGGCCTGTCACTATCCATCCCATATTTCAGAATGTCGGCGGAGGTACGTCAGTCCTGCGTGTGGTCGCCACTGACCGTGACATCGGCCCCAATGCCATGCTGTTTTATTACATCACTGCCGGTAACCAGGACCTGACCTTCCGCATGGACCGGATGACGGGGGAGATGGTGACGC
>OMKZ01029617.1:4155-14988 GCA_900302535.1 Neoniphon sammara
AAAGGCTCCAGTGTCGTCCTCACTGCTAATCAGAGCCATTCATCAGCACCCTCACAAAGACGCACGCACACACACACACACACACACACACACACACACACACACACACACACAAGAGAGTGTACAGGAAGAGGCCCTCACACTTGTGCTCTCAAATGCAATGTTACGCATGTGCTTGCACACACACACACACACATAAATTCACATCCACACACAAAAGCAGCCAATTTTCCACTCATACATAATACAAAATCACACAAACTGCATGAATACACACACACACACATACACACACAAGTACAAGTAGCCAAGTAGTAAAAAGGGATCTTAAATATAAAAATAGAAATGACAATGACATCATAATTGTTATTTATATTTATCAACAACAGCTGTGCAAAGTGTGGTTGTTTTGTTCTGTTTAACTAAACCAGTGAGATTAACTCTGCCTCTGAGAAATGTTTGTATGCAATTAATTTTAACCTTGGCCCCTTGGTTTGTCATTTCAGAAGAGAATTTATGACAAAAACACTGATTGAAATGGCCACTACAGAATGAATATCAACAGCACAAAATAAATAAATGCTGTTTTAAGACCCTTTTTACAAAATGACATCAGACATCGGGGTCATGTGACTTTACAAGCTTTACTAACTTTAAAGGTTCCGTCTCTCTCTGCCGAGGAGGGGCAAGCAAATCAATCAAATCAATCTGATTACACAGGGTCAAATTAAAGTTCAACACTACATAACATCAAGTGATGTTATTTTTGCCTTCACTTTAGTACCCAGCACATCAGCAGTGCAAAATATGCACTTCATTGTGAAGGCCTGGTATTGTTGTCGTCTCAAACAACACCTGAATAAAAACTGACATCGCAAAAAACTCAGGTCAGTGTGTCTGATGCTTTTAAAGGCAAACTGACAAAATGAGCTTCACCACCTATAGCACTGCTGTCTTCAGTGTGTGCTCTCCTTTACGTCACTATAAAGATGTTTATGAATAGTTCTGATTGGCTGTGAGAATAACATTAAAATTTTGCAGTAGCTATTAGAGGCTATTACAAACTTGAGCCCTTTCAGAAAGTGTCTCCGGCCATTTCCAAAATGCCACATGAATATGAATCCACACAGGGGCTGACCAGGGTCGGGGCAAGTTTAAGCAGGGCAGGGGAATGTTGCAGCAGTGGCCAGACACACACTAATCACTTTGGTTGTGAATTTTAAAACCATAGTATATAAGTATGATCATATTTAAGTATTTAATGTTTCATAGTCTCCATTAAATGCTTTAATGGTTCAAATCTGCATATAGCCCATAATTTACTCAGGTGCCGTCATCTTCTGCGCCAGCTTCTTTGTCAGCTCACATAATTCTACCAGTGTGGCAGGAAATACAAGATGGCTTCAGGCTTTGCCATAGGAATAACCAGCAGAAACTATATTTTTATGTGTATGACTGGGTTCACAGGATGGCATAAAGTAATGCGCTGGCAATAAAACCAGCAGTATGTGTTAACCTGTTGGAAATGTCCAACCTTGTCTCAATGCAGATGCTGAGCAGAAATGTTGTATTGCTACACTACTAGACCCTCACTCTACTCTGATCATTTCCAACATATAAGTGTGACGGGACAAAATTTTGTCTCACTTTTCAACAGGTTAAAGACATCTCAATAGCACACAATATTTCTAAAATATGGAGCATGAACGTGTTACCTCATTTTGAAATGAACTGTTTATGTAAATAAATATGAAGTGGATGCATGCATGCAAAAAAAAATACATATATTTTTCAAACTCTCAGCACTTACAGGTGCACTGTGTAAAATTGCAGAGGGTGAACTGAATTGAGCACCATTTAGTCTCAAAGAAAAAAAGAAAAAAGTCAAATAAGCACATAATTTGATGGTTGAGTCCAGAGGGTTCCCATCATCAGCCCGACTGATAGATTATGTGCTTGTTCAGTGTTTTTCGTCAGCTGAATCTAAATGCTCGGTGATGATCCTCGACAGTTTTACATAGCGGACCTCAAAGCAGAACTCTGCAGAGTTGGCTGACGCAAAAAACCTCGGCCAAAACCAGGAATGCCAAGTTCACAAAAGTAACACTCTTTACATGCAGCAAGCTCATTCAAAACAATTTCCATCACCTACAATGTGCATGTAGCCCTAGTTTTGGGGTCAAATGTTGTTTTAAAGTGAATTTTCACTATAAAGTAACACTCTTATTCAGAGTTTATTACAGTTGGTGCACAGGTAGTGGCTCAGTGTCTTGCTAAGGGCTCTTTGACGGGTCACACAGCAGTTAATGAGCACATTGGTTGCTGCACAGTTCAAACTTGTGATCATTTCAATCCCGCACAGCTTCTCTAAGCTCTGTGTCACTGTGCCACATTTTAAAAGTTTGCAACTTCCTCTTGACAGCTGCAGTCACGTAATATGGCAAGAATTCGTCTGAGATTGCAATCCCTAATGACACAGAATATATAGTGTTTAGTCCAATTGTTTGTCTCTTGTCCAACTATATGTCAGCTAGCGCAGTTACTGTAATGGCTGATGTATTGCGTAAAGCAATTGATTGTAATACAGAGGCACAAAAGCGCAACTGAGCAATGACCCTGTTTTACACGTCTCATCTGTCTGAAAATAGCTCTCAGTCAGCACGAGGGACATCAGCAAACTGTCATTCGTATCCTAAAAATACCTGCGCATAATGAGGCTCTCGTGATGCTATTTCTGTCTCCACTCTACCAATAACACAAGGATGTAGTGACAGTAAATGAATGTCACCACCTCCTCCTGACAGCACATCTGAACCCGCTGAATCCAAAGGTTTGAATGGGGCATTGCACGGCATGTCAGGCAGGTATTATCACCGCCGTGTCGGCCTGTTTGACATAGTTGACGCCCCCTAAAATACACACATGCACACACACATACACATACACCACACGCACATGCATGCATGGGCACACAAATTCATAGACTCCACGTAATTGTGCCAAGAACAAAAAGACAGACCTTTGTGACTGGCTTCATGCTCTTTTCCACTTCAACTTCTCCTCTAATGACCATTAATCTTCAGAGAAAGACTTCTTTATCCAGTTTTAGCTAAATTTAGCAGCTTCTCAGGCTATTCATTTTCCACAATTCTTAATAAGAGGAAACTTTTCCTTTTCATCTGCCTATTACTGTGACTTGGCAAAAAATCTACAGGGTTTGCTTAATGAGGGTTTGGTAGTGTATGTCACTGATTGATTCTGCTTGTCCTCCACTGTTCCCTGCAGACTTGACCCTAATGAGTCCTCCACTGTTCTTACTAAGCCCATTTAACCCAGATTGGGTGTCATTAACTGGCCATCATACCCTGTTTTCCTAGACTAGAGCAATTATCCACAGTCTACCCTCTACAATCTAAAAGCTATATAGCATCAAAGCATCCCTTTGGCTGTTTTTCACTTTTTCCAACTATTTGAATTTTCAGTGATGTTTGGTGCTCTAAAACCTTTATGCAAAATAGAGATAAATGGCTACCAAAAGACTGCCTGTATGTCACCATTAAAGGTTGCTGGAATACTACTGGTAAAAAAATGTCAATGAGAAACTGTATTCTCTTTAGAAACCATTATGGCATTGCCTATATTGCTTCTTTTGTGACCATCAGCATGGTGAAATAACATTATATTATTGAATTCTATGTTTTTAGACACAGTCTGACTGCTATTGCTATTCATTGCCTCCACATATGCTGCAACACTTCACATGAAATAGGTCAGCCCTGTTCTAACTTAACTTTGTTGTTTATTGTGTTATTTATAAATAATCATGGAAACATACATAGGTAGTGTTAATAATTGATGGGAAAGCATATGTACATGCAGCGGTGCTTACACTTCAAGATGATGTGGAGCATGTTTTATGAATCTGCAGATGCAGTGCATTACAACCCCCTGAAGGACCGGATTTAAAGTTGCGCAGGAGTGAGCGAGAGAGAGAGAGAGCGAGAGAGAGAGAGAGATACCCTTCTGGGTTTCTTCCACTACTCACCCACATGAAAAGTGAGTTTTTATTCCAGAGAGACACAGCGGTAGAGCAAGGGAGTAGAAAAAGTAGGAGGTAGCTGATGGAAGCCAAGCTGCTCTGGAGGAGAGGGGGGGTGGGGGGTATGCAGAGGTAGCATGTTTCTGGCCTCTAAGCTTCAGTCAAGGTCTAACATTACTACTGAACCTGGATGGGGATAGAAAAGGACGAGGGTGATGTCCTTATGAGAGTCAGAATTGCAGGCGGCGTAACATACTGTGCGTGCAGCGAGGATTTTCAAGTTGATAAATCAGGCATCTGTGTCACACTCCCAGCGCAGCGACTGTCCTCTCCATATTCACTTTGTAGGTTACTACCACTTGTACTGGCAGGCAGTGAATGAAATAAGCTGTATCCCTGAGGCTTGTCACTTCCCCTGCTCACACACATACACACATGCACACCCCATGAATCATGTCCTTATGCCACATTCCTGTTCCTCAGTCCATCCCTTGGTAACAGTAGGAAGGCTCACTAATAATATAATAACTTTATATCCCTTTGTTGCACTTTTCAGAAACAGTGTTACATAGTGCTTTGTGGGTAAAACAAGGAAACACAGTAAGAGACAGTTAAAAGAGGAGTGAAATAATAAAACAAGGTGCTCTGCTGGGGAGGTGATTCTTGCTGGTGGCACTAGAGGAAAGGTCATAGGGTCACTAACAATGAACATGAACGTGTCACCAAAACGAATGTTGATCCATCAAAGAGATTTGGAGATATGCTGCTCTGGACCTAACTGCTGACAAACCGCTTGACCAACCAACGTGGTGACGTACAGGCCCCTGCTTCCCAGTGGGGCAAAAATAAATAGCTTAGATAAAATAAGAAAGAATTAAAATTAAGACAGAAGTAGTAATGAAAAACAATTAGGAAAATGGGTCCTAATCACTCAAAATCCCCAGAAGCACCCCAAAAGCCTGAAATGTACCTCAAAATACCCAAAGGTGCTTGATTACCCACAAGTGGACAAAAGTAAAGAAAAGGACACTTTGGAGTGCTTTTGGGTGAGTTAGTAGGACCTAGGAAAAGAGCATTCTGTTGGGTTAAGGGGTGACTGCTGATAAGTGATTTACATGGTTGACAATTATTTTTTGCGAATATTTAATCCCAAGGTAGGCTTGCTAAAAAAAATTACCGCATTTTTCTGAGCAATGTCCTGCACCATACTCCCTCATTCAGACACACTGACACGTAGAAGCTTCCCAGCACAACCACAGATTTACTATCGGACACTGTTGGGCAAATCCACGGGAGCTGTTAAGGGTTCAGTAGCTTAGTCAAAGCCACATGAGTGGGTAACAGGGAGTAATACTCACATACTTCACTAGTTCACATTTTCCCAGTTGGCCCAAGGAATTTAATGTGAGACCAGTCAGTGATAAGCTCAGTTCTCTCTCCTTCAGATGAGTGCAGCACTACAAAGCGAGATCCATTGTCTTGATATCATTAGGGATGCATGCCGAGAACCGGTATTTGTTGGTCCCGGTTCCTAATTGGGTCGGTACAGGAGTTGTTGACTTGCTTAAGGCTTAAAAGGCAGGTGTTGAGAAAAGACTTCCCTGCTGTGAAATGTTATATGATGTTGCTGGTGTAACCCCTTCTTGTGGTAGTAAAAGTGGTCCTAAAAAAATGAATCTTTTAACATCTTTTCACTTTTTTATTTACACCAAATTACATATAGTAATATCAATAAGAGTATCAATAAATATCGGTATCGATAAAGAGTATCGGTATTGGTATTGGTATCGATAAAATCCTAACGATATGCATCCCTAGATATCATTGGGTATCATTATCAATGAGTATCAATGTCATAAATTGAGTCTATACAGACTCTCTGCTTAAGGTGTGCAGGTTTATGACTGTACTTCAATGATGATTAAAAAAATTAAATAGAAACAAAACTATTAAATTGAATAAATTCATGATTTAATAAACAAATAAATAACAATAAAGAGCAATATCCAGATAAAATATGGCTTGCATGCATGATGTGATCTTAAATTTGTACAATGAAGGGAGAAAAGGGCAAAGAAGGCAATATGTATTTTTTATTTAAATTAGCTTTCAAGTGCATTAAATGCTTTCTGCATGTGTGTGGTGCAGTTTCAAAAACCCATGGGGGTGATGATTCTGGAGATGAAGTGAACTTCATCTATACTCCAAGCACTTTAAGTTGTCTTTTGTTAAGCCATTGCTGTCGAGGATCAAAAGCTTTCATTTGTGAAGAAATCAAACAAATGGAATATATTCTGTAATGGAAGAAAAAAAAAACACAAAAGTTGTCAAATGTCTTTTTGACAGGCTGGCTTATAATAAAAACAGGAGAGATGTGGCAATTGCAGAAGTGTCACTTTTTACTGCATGCTTGCTGCACTCCTATTGCACTGTTACTCTACAGCTGAGAATTTGGAAGGTTTTTTTTCCTCTCTTTATTTCTGCCAGAAGGTACAAAGAATGTTTTTTTCTGCAATATTCAATTTGTTCTACAGCTTTTGAGAAAGAAAAGACTGTAGTGCCTGCTGCAGTACAAATGTAGGGCACTACTACTACTACTACTACTGCTGCTACTACTACTACTTTAACTACTGCTAGTGGTAAAAAATAATAATAATGTTAATAGTAATTCCGTACTTGCATTAAAAGCACAGAGACAAGAGACTTAAATCATTTAAAAGGTCTTAAAGATGACACTGATTTTGCTGGCCTCAGCTTCTCAGTCAGACCATTCCAAAACCTAAAAGCCGAGATGGCAAAGTGCCAATCACATTTGGTGTTTAGGATGGACTTTTGACCTGCCTTAGGCTCTTAAGCTATGCATTGGCTCATGGAGACTGAAACCGGAAATTTGACAATCAACTGGAGATGAAAAAAGTCAGTGGCAAAGGACAGAGCAATGAGTGAAATAAAACAGAAAGGAGAGTGTCTCAGTGCTGCCTCAGATGGTTACTCCAAAACTAAAATCTGGGCTGACTACTGACAACTGTATTGAAAATTAAACCAGTAAATGATACACTAAATAGAAATTTGCTATACTTCTGCTACTTGCACCTTTTCGTATCTTGTGGCAACTTAGTACAGAAGAGGTTCACTTGAGTTTGCAAACAGATCAACCAATTACAAACAGATCAACCAAACAGATCAACCAACTACCCCATTTCTCATTCACACCAAACAGTAGAGGGAATGGAAAAGCTAACACTAAGATTCAAGCCGCCTGGCACTGATCAAGTGCCCTCTGCGGAGAGAGAGCTGCCAACCCTCTGACTGCGGAGAGATTGTTAGCTTATAATGGTGAGGAAGTAGGTCAGCGAGTTCTTTCATCCCGAATCATGGAGCATCTATGAGTATTTTCATCCTGTGAGGAAATGGTTGCTGTCCGCGGTGCTGAAATCTCTCACCACACAGAGTAGAGGCCCTTCGCTCTCCATGGTGCTGATTGCCTTCACACTCCACATAGAGGGCCTTGGCAGGACGGGCACTCCACAGTCTGTACCATCAACCAAACCATCAACATACACTTCACAACACAAGCTGAACAGCTGAATTATTCTCTCCGGTTAAAGGCAACTTCAGCAAAATAGGCCTCAACCTGGGTCTATTAAGTGGGTATACCTTTCTGATAATTTCATCCTGTGAATATTAATCATATGAAATAGTACAAATTGTGATGTAATTAACCTTGTCAGCCCTGCCCGTCAGATCGATGGGTTTGTCATTACAAATGCAAGCTGAAAAGCCAAGCTTTGTTAAAACCCACAGCATTAAAAAAAAAAAAAAAAAAAACTTTAATGGAGATCCCAAGGTTTACAAAGATACCAGTGATGTCCTGCTGAATTACAGGGAAATGTGTATAAAATGATACACAAAACATGCAGACATTTATTATCTGATGTAATGCTGCAGCCATAAAACAATGGCATCTTGGCTTTGAATATTTCACTCAATTTATGGTGATGTAGCTTCAATGAAGCTTTGCAACCAGCAGGTACAGAATATGTAGGTGACATGGCCTAAGAATATGAAAAAAACGCTACTAAAGCTACTTAAGGGGTAATTTTAAGGTATTAATATGAAATGAAAAGGAAAACACTGTAATGAGATACACACCAAAAAGTATTAAGTTCTGATTTGAGTTTCTTAATATTTGCTGATTTACAGTTTCTACCCAATGCTTAGAAAGAGTGAAATGTGGTTGTATTAGAAACAAGACGAGCTTGGCACGTGTGTCTCTTAACACCGCTCAGTATTTCTTTTTTGTTCTGTGGAGCTGTCTGTCAGGAACAATAAGACCCTGGGGAGAAAACTTAATTGAGAAAACGAGAGTATTGTGCCATTGTTGCTTTTCTTCTGATGATAATGATGTTTACATAAACGGCTTTCATATATGTCGCCATAGTCACAGACGTTAACCTATATGCCTCCCCACACACAAGCCCACGCACACTATCTCAAGATCAGTCAAAATGTGAACAATTCAGAAATAGTGTTTTCTGTAATCAAAAAAAAAGAAAAAGCAAAACAGCTTGCTCAATTTTGGAAATATTTTGATATGCTGTTTATGTTCAAACACACAGGCATACATACACAGGTTTTGCACACATGAGGACATATAAACTGAGGAAAAGAAGCACTTCCCCAGTAGGTAACTAATATAGAGAATCCACGATACCTTGAAGCTATGCTTAGCTTACATGGCAGGATGGTTTCTTCTTTTCATGCACATAGGTCTCAAGTAACAGCCAGTAACAGCCAAGTCGCGAACCTACATGCTGAATGTTAATATGAGTCGTGCTCAGAAAATGTCTCTATTTGAATAAGCAATCCCACATCGGGCTACAGAAAGCCACTGGTTCTGATTGGGATTCTGAGCCTCCTGACAAGCTGTGACTCTCAGGCACAGATAACCATAATAAAGCCTTATTAATTCAGTTTTCTGGAGCTCCCTCTAGCTTAGGGCACCCTGAATCATTACCGCCCTTTGTCTCACTTACGAAGCTCCTACCAGCAAGACCTTGACAGAAAGGGCCTATGGCGGGGGTCTTCAGCGCTGGTCCTTGAGGACTGTTGTCCAGCCTCCTTCATTTTTTTCTTGTTCTTTTTCCTTCTAGTTTTATGGCAATTTGCTTTATGATTTGCTTTATGAACTTTATGATGCATTACCACCACCAACTGAACATGGACTAGGATATATAACATACAAACTTTGATCCTCTTTATTAATCCTGTAGCATTTAAAAGCTCGAATAAGAAGTTGAAAACACATTTCCTGCAGGCAGTTTAAATAAATCAGCAAAATTCATGTTTACCTTTTTATAGCTCAAAGCTTCCTTTAGTGTCTGTCTTTGCTAATTATATTTATCACAAATAATACATGTTGTACTCTTGCCAATTGTGAATGATGATCACATCTCCCATTAGGATGTTCTTGACAATGAATAATGTGCTGTTTAGTCCTGTATGCCCTGTTCTCATTCTTGTAATACTTGACTCTATTCTACTTCAGCCTATGCTCCTAGTTTCTTTGGTCTAGCCTCATCTTAGACTGGTCTTGATGACCCCTGGCTCATGGAGCACAGAGATCCTGCCCTGTTATGGTTCCAGGAAGTGTTTTAGCTTAGAGTTTTAATATCTACCTGTATATACAGGATAGCATATTTTTCTCTGAGAGGTGGTTTTGTGGTGGTAAAAACTGCCTATTTCTGGCATGGTGGCTCTAAGCACCTCTGGAACGCACTGCAAGGCAGTCAAAAAATACAGCCACTCATTAAATGACGTTGGAGCAATCTTCTGAAACCTCATTAATCATTGACACTTGTCATGGCCGATACGCCACTGTGCTGACGTAGCTTTCATGGAAATATATAACCTCTCAGGGGAGGGGGATTTCTCTCCCCTCCTCCCACACTTTCTTCACACCTTTTCCTGCCCACCTCGCTTACCTATGACTCCTCTACTTGTTCATCTCTCTCTGCAAACATCCCCATACCCTGTAACCAAACCTCTGTAACCTACCACCAAGCTCTTCTATACAGCCATCGGCATCAGGATTCGCTATCAGTTATCAGCCTTGGAAGAAATGGTTCCTTTGAAATCAATGAAAGCTCCTCCACTGCTGTGCTGCGTTGGTGAAGAATTGTGTCTGATGGAAGCGTCCAAGCTCAAAAATAACACAGGTTCACAAGTAAGCAGACAAGTCTAATTTCACTTACATTATCGAACAAAGAGAAATGTCCTCCCGTCGTCCTAGTAACATCTTTGTTAATGCTACAATTTTACATGTAATGTAAACATAGGCTCCAACTGTCTGTGTGCTGTAAATCGTTTCATCTGGTTTGGCGGGGAATAGCTATACAGAAACAGCCAATTTTCTTGCTGATGGTCTCGTTTGCTTTTGTAGGTCACAAAGAGGCATCAGTATTAAATTGAGATTGTTTCATAACCAGTTAAAACTCCTTGTAGTTGCTTTAATGCCAAACAGAGTTAGTTGAGTTTACACAAAGTCCTTTAAAAGCTTGAATATAACCAACTTGAATTTATGAGCTGGTGAACATTGTCATTGATGGAAAATAAACAAGATTTTGTTGTTTAAGTTTATGTATATGTCTATCCATTGATTCAGTTGTCTCCCAAAATCCATTTGAATTGAAAAATGTTGCTTCTTGAGTCAAACATTGTTATGCGATGATAATTGATGATAATTAATTGCAAATAAAAATTTTTAATTTAATTTAATTTTTAATTTTTTAATC
>OMKZ01029619.1:0-14986 GCA_900302535.1 Neoniphon sammara
GTGTTAGTGCCTTGCTCACCAGTGCCTTGAGCTACACCAGGACACAGTTTCCACCGCTATGTTCTCAGACTACCTGTTCTTCTCTGCTCTGACCTCATTAAGAAATATGGTTTTCACAAAAGGGCACTGAAAGGTAAATACTCGCACTAAGAGTGACATTTATTGAGCTGAGCCATCCAGCTGCGGTTGTTCTCTATATATAGCAGAATGGGGCAGAAGTGGTCACCTAGAGAGGATGTATAGGGTTTCCATTAGGGACCCACTTCAGCATGAGCGGCCTGAGCGGCAGTAAAACCATTGTCGTGGGCTATTAACCAGCATGTGTTGTAAATGAAGGGCCCAAATGGTGCTCATTAGTGGTCTCTCCCAGACCAGCCATCACAGAGGAGAGGGGCTTTAAAGGCTTGCCCCCTTGCCAGGAGACAAACAAACCCCATGGAGGAGCAATGGTGGGATTTTTACATTTACACAGATCCACTCTAATTACCCCTTAAAAGGCAGTCCAGTCCTCGTGATGCATGGGATGGCTGTGAAAAATGCACATTCCTCATGGGCTCAGTTCACTCAGATCACCAAACAGAAACACCGGCTCCTGAGAGGCTGTGAAAATCTGTCTTGACTTTGCCTAAGTTGTTGCTGCACCTCTAATACCCCAAAAGAGGCACATGATGGGGGTATTTTTTTTCTGCTGTTAGCTGTGGAGCTGAATGTGTTAGGACTGTCTGTGTTTTTCAGAGGGGATCAGCTGTAGTATGATTTAGCATTTCTCTATGGGAAGAAACTGGATGTGACAAAAATGCCACACTGAATTCAATAATTAATGACTTTGTGCACTGTAGATGATGAATGGCTGTGAGCATTGAGATGACAGTTGCTGCAAGAATATTTTTTAGTGGTAACCCTTTTTGCATGGGAATACAGACAAAAATGTGTCTCTAAATTTTTTGAAATAGTTTCTATCCAGCTCCAACCTGGAACCAAGACTGGTATAATTCATTCTGGAAACATGCTAGTTAAAGTAATAATCCACAACATTTTAAAATAAATCAATGTCTGTTTTATTATTTTCTATCACTCTATCACCAACTGATATAATGCATCAGTGATTTAAGCTACAAGCTATTAAGCTATCTAAGCTCTTTCCTGAAACAAAAACATAACAAAACAAAACAAAAAATAAATAAAACTAGAAAAAGCTAAATTTTCTTCAGAAAATTTGTGTGCTTGCTTCTGGTTGAAAAAAAAGCAGAGTTGTTTTCAGCAGTACCTTATGTAGCTGAAGCTGTAGTTGCAGCAGTCCTTTAAAGAGATGAAGCAGCAGCTGAAGCAATGCTTAAAGTAGCTTAAAGTTCATGTATTTTAAGTTCAAACAGTTGTTGAAACTTAAAAAGAATCGAATGTATCAAAAAGTTGAACTGTACTGTTAATGTGCTGAGTAAGCTGAACATTGTAAAAGTGGAGTGAGGTTCCTAGTTGAAAGTATGAAAGAGTAGTGAGACTTAAAAAAGGACTGAAAACCCAGATAAACTGAAAATTGTGTCATTTGGAATAATACAAAAAATACCGTAAATGGTATCATTTAGATATTTTTATCAAAAGAACAGACATAGTTGAACATTTTAAGGGGTAAAATATGTCTGTGCCATTAAAACTGTGGGAGCTAAAGCAGTGTTTTAAATATCAACTTTGTTATCTGTCTCTCTGCACTTAACTATAAGATTTCCAAAGGTACCAAAGGTATTTAAAAGCTGAATAAAAAGTGAAGCTCCATAACTGGTTACCTTGAGACCTTTGACCCAACAGCAGCCAGGTTAAACACGGGTGTTACCAGTCAAATTAATGAAAAACCTGTTCTAACAGAGCCAGAGCCCTGCTGTTGTTCATGCTGGCTCACTGTACAGGCTCTGGTCCACTTAAATGGAAAGGAACCTTCAGTAATGTCATTAGAAACAGCAGCAGAAGTAGAAGTAGAAGTAGTAGAAGTAGGTAGAAGAAGTAGAAGCAGTGGTGAGTCTGAGAAAACGATGGAGTTGTACAGACTGATTGCTAACACTGAGAAGATGAAACAGCCAGTCACAGATGAAGTTCTAATGAACAGACAGCTGCATAAGTTGGAAAATAACAAAAACTACTGATGCTATCACTTTGCTGCTATCACGTTGCTGCCTAGCAACTCAGGTTGCTAGGCAGTTGCTATGGTGTTTTGGGTGGTTGCTAAGGTGTTACTAGGCAGTTGCTATGGTGTTTTTGATGCTTGCTGGGGTGTTGCTAGGCAGTTGCTATGGTGTTGTGGATGCTTGCTAGGGTGTTGCTAGGCAGTTGCTATGGAGTTATGGGTGGTTGCTAGGGTGATGCTAGGTAGGTGCTATGGACTTCTGGGTGGTTGCTATGGTTTTTAATGGTTGCTAAGGTGTTGCTAGGCGGTTGCTATGGTGTTCTGATTGGTTGCTAGGTGGTTGGTAGATGGTAGCTAGATGGTAGATGGTCACAAGACGTAAGACTTGATCCATGTCCAATCCATATTTTGATAGCTGGTACGGTTTTTAAAGTTATCACAATTTAAAAACTCCCCTCATCTCTGTTTTTGACGAGAACTTCAGAGCTCAATTTAACATGGCAGTCCATGGGAGTTGTGGTCAGCACCGTCTGTACACAGAAGCGATTGAATCATAAACCGTAGGTCATATCACAGTGAGAGCAACACTGGGTGACAAAAGACAAATTTGTTGTGTGGAAGATATAAAGTACCACATGTACTGACCCATATAAAGTTTGAATGAAGTTTCTAGCTCAAAGTATGAAAGCGTAGTTAAGAGTTCAAAAAGGGCTGGGTTTGAACATTCTTCTCATAGACTTTCATTGTAAAAAAAAAAGTGAAATAATTTAAAAAGTATAAAATATAAAAATAAACTCAACAGTAGAAAACATAGTAAAAATAAGCTGAACAGTTGAAAAGTTGAATGAAGTTTCTACAATAAAGTATGAAAATTCAGAAAATGTTGAAAAAAACTGCTGAATCAGCTGAAAATTGCAGAAAATGGCTGGAATTAATAGGGCCAATAAAAAAAAAAAAAATAATAATAATAATAATAATAAAGTATGAAGAATATCAAAAATCTGAATTGAAGCACACTATTCCAGAAAAAGCTGAACACAAAGTTTGAATGGTGTTGATAGCTGAAGAAATGTAGAAGTAGTTAGAGGGGAAAGTTTTGGCGGAAGAAGTTGAATAAAGAAGCATGTAAGAGTGTATAGTGTGCTGCTTCGCTGAAGCTGAAGCAAGCACACAATAAAATCCATCATACAGGAAGTGATGCGTGTTACATTTCCAGTTTGTTTGGAATAAACAGAAGCAGAAGAACTGGATGGTTAGCACGAGCAGTGATAGCCACTGTGGCTGAACAGAGAGTGAAAAGAGTGCCCCCTACGGCAATTCAAACTTCTTAAACAGAAAATCCAAAGAAAAAGACAGCACAGTCCCACCCACTCTGTTTGATTGACAGGTGATGTGTGGGAAGTGAAGTGCAAAAACACCACATCGATGAGCATTTAGCACCAAAGATATAGAAAAAATAAGAAAAACAAGAACTGACACTTTAATCTACTTGTACCAAACTGATCGCCTCACCAATAAATGTGAGAAATTTTATACTTGTCAGAAAATCAATTTCGTATACTCTTCTGTGACTGACATGTCTGACATTTGTAACTCTCAGCGCCTTTTATCCAGACAGTAATAAAAGCTATAATGGAAGATTATACCAACATCTTCCAGTCTTTGACACAACATTACAAGGGAGTCAGTGGAAATTTGACTGGTCAACCAATCCACCCTCCGCCCAGTCTATCTGTGTTCCCACATTATGTGTCTGCTGCCTGCACTGCAGCACCACAACCAGCATAACCCTACAGGAGACAAGCATCTACAGGCTACTGGGACTGATAACAGTCATTATCACTTTGAAGCCATGCAGGTCTTGGTGACGTTTGGGGCCTTTCTTACTTTTGACTTGAGATCCACAAATCCATATACACATCCAAAGATGTGTACATGGACATCCCAATAAGAAGGATCCACAAGTGGGCCACATTCCTATATGTTTTTCTTCCAGGAACAAATGTAAAGTTGTTTCTTGTGTTGCTGCTATATTGAAAAAAACATACATCCTTTCCTGGAATACTCCAACATTTTGGGCAAAACACTTTTTTTCCTACTTACCCAGACTGAGACAAGATGTTCGATACCATTTTCACCTCTGTATGTCCACTGCTTCAGTTCTGATGGGTAGCATTTCATGTTAACTTAGCACAAAGAAAATAAACCTTACAGCTGCTCTGAAGCTGTCTTATTTACACAGTGTATCATGTGTATTTGAAATACACATCTTGGATTTTTTTTTAAAATGTGAGTCATTTTAGGAGAAGCTAGATCAAAAAAAAAATTCCAAGATGTGTGTTTCAAATACACATGAAACACTGTGTAAATAAGATAGCTTCAGAGTTGCTGTAAGGCTTATTTTTTTCACTTTGACGGAGCTAGGCTAATGAGCCTGTTAGCTAAGCTAACATGAAATGCTACCCCTAGGAACCGAACCAGTGGACATACAGAGGTGAAAATAGTATCAAACTTTTTGTCTCAGTCTGAGTAAGTCAGGAAAAGGGTATTTTGCCCCAAATGTTGGATTATTCCTTTAAGAAATGAAGAGGACAGGGACAACTATGTAGATCTCCTTTTATTCTCATGGGCAAAATTTACATACACTTTGAGCTCATTGTAATTATGAAAATACTGCATTTAAAGTCTGGCTCAAGTAAATGTCTCATTAACTGTATTTCATCCAAGTATTTCCCTGCAAATTATGATGTGTGAAGGTAAAAAAGCTGAATGGCAATGGCATAATTTGAAAACGCCAAACTGCTAGTAATAGAAACAGAAGCGCTATAATAAGACCGAGTCGATTCTGTCAGCAACCAGCATGCCTGTACTGTTTAAAGTATTGTGCTGTATCACCATTAAAGGGGCATTAAGAAATCTTTGACTTTTATGGGGTTGGGGGAGAGAAGGGGAGTTGAAACCCCAGTGGTTGGGGAGTTTATGTTCCAAAGCAGACCAAGGAAAGTGAGTTTTCAAAAGCAGCAGCTGGCCCAGTAATTATTGAGACATTGGTATTAATCAACAACCATATCTGCCCCCTGCAGAAGTATTCAGGTCATTTTATACTGTGGGGCAGTATAAATCTTACTTATTGCACCTTTAAATGGAACCAAATGGATAACCGTTTAACCCGACAAGACACATTCAGCGAAAAGAGCTTGAGACCGAAAGCGTTCAGCACTGAGAGCGAATTCATTCTGTATTTCATGCAGGAATGCGTCTGTGCTAATGGTGTCGAAGTCACACATGGTTTATGTCTACAGCGTACTGCTTAGGAGTCCCCCTCATGCCACCTCAAATTACTAACGTAATGACATGACGTTATTACCTCACCTCCTCGTGAGTCACGGCATCAAATGCGGTCGACAGCATGCATTCAAACAGTCCGTGGAAATTCAAACAATCACTTTGCTCAAGATGCCTGGTAAGCATTTAAAGGGAAACATACATGCCTTTAAATGTTTATTAGCTGTTTAATATCCTGTTTAGGGTGTCTTTTATCAGTTTGGTGCTGTTAAGTCCCTTGCTGTTAAGTCCTCCAGGAAGTGCCAATCCTCCCCTGCTCCTCAGCCACCCTGCTCAGATGAGGCTGCATGTGGAAGAAATGTGAATCATCCAAGACGTAATTCACACAGTCTTGGTGTACCATATGTTAATATTGGCTTCCCTTAGGAATATTATGCTTTCATATTTTGCTCTGTGCTTGGTAATAGATTATTAAGGAGGGTTGTAAATTATATATTTCAGGCACAGAAAATGCAAATCTTACAATGTCTTAGGAGTAATTTGTGAGCCAGAACACAACCAAGGATGCAGAATGGCGACAGCTCCCTATTCATGCTAGCAGGATGTGGGTTGCCCTCATATTGGGCATGTTTTGACTGGGATTGGGGAGTCAGATTACCTCATATTTCGTTCAGCAGTCTGAGAGGCATTAATCATCCCGTTAAATCAAGACAGTTTTATAGCCTTGTGTGTGAGAGTGCTTATAACCCACATAACTCTACTGCTCACTTAAGACGTATGTGCCCAAATGTCCAAACTTAACAAGCAAAAATCTTTACAGCTAGGCATTCCTTCACAAGTTCCAATGGCCAAAAAGTTCCCTCACAACTTCACAAAACCAGTGGCCAAAACTTTTGGACCAATAAAACCTTTTGAATTGTTTGTTTTTTTTTCTTGTTTTTTTCTTTTTGTCCATAATTTTTTTGTTCTGCAATCCAAGCATCAAAGTATGAAAAGACAATAATGAATTGTGGCAAAGTTTGACATGTGTTTCTTGGAAAATAAAATGACCATTGTGAAACAAAGATTACAGACCATCAGCTATTAATTTTAACCATTTAAAATGTGCTGACATTGTTTGTGCAATAACTCGGCAATAAAATAATCTCATGCAAAGAATATCAACTAGTGTGCAAAATGTATTTGATAACTGTGAATGTGTATAGATGCTCTTATTTGTTCGTATTTCCATATGATGACTATAAAAATGTTATAAAGGAATACTCCTGACTGAGATGAGATGTTCAATACCATTTTCACCTCTCTATGTCCACTGGTTCAGTTCATTTGGGTAGCATTTCATGTTAGCTTAGCATAAAGACTTGAGGTCTACAGTCATTAGCCTAGCTCTGTCAAAGTGAAAAAATAAACCTTAAGGCAACTCCGAAGCTGTCTTATTTACACAATGTATCATGTGTATTTGAAATACACATCTTGGAATTTTTTTTTTAAACTGAGAGTTGTTTTAGGAGAGGTTAGATATCAGGAACTATAACCTCGGAACACATATGTTCGGTGATTATAGTTCCTACCATCTAAATTCTCTAAAAACGAAATTCCAAGAAGTGTATTCCAAATAATTGCTGAGTTGCTGTAAGGTTTATTTTTTCACTTTAATGGAGCTAGGCTAATGACTCCTGTAGACTCCAAGTCTTTATGCTAAGCTAATATGAAATGCTAACCATAGGAATTGAACTGGTGGATTTGCAGAGGTGAAAATAGTATTGAACATCTTGTCTCACTCAGTATTCTTTTAAGAACAGAAAAAATGCCACAATGTAAAGCTTTATGTCCATTATGGTACTTGTGATGTAAAAATGGCAAGGCAGGTTGGTATCAGCAATAGACTGTGAATCAATTCACATTCATGATCATACAGTCATTCAAAATGCATAATCTAATACAAAGTCATTATCTAGCTGACACATTGTAAAGATGAACTTACATGTTGTGCAGGAAGTATTTTTCTTATGGCACAGCGAAAAGCAGAGCTACATTTTGACCCCATGCAAAATTTGTTTGCTCTCCAAAGCGTTCCAGAACTTATAAAAAATATAAAGTTACACATTACGCCATTTGATGCAATTTTGCAATGCTTTTATCAAGGCAAGGCAAGCTTTTTAATACCATTCTCACAGAGTTGTTAATTTCCTTGCTCAGCACTTGACCTTCAAATGTCTAAAAGTTTATGTACTTTTGGCCACAGGGGAAAAAACAGCAACTTTGAATTTAGTTTCTATCTGAATCAAGTTTACCCTCTGTGAAAATATCTCAACATCTCAAATGGATTTTAGCTGTGTACATTCTTTGAACACATGGATTTATATTTGACTTCAGTGGCTTAGTTATTATATGTTCCGAAGTCTTGTTTCAGAGCCACAATGCTTTACCGCCCTACCTGCAGGCTTCGTGTTGGGAAGCTTCCTCTGCAATATAAAAATATCAAAGGGAAAGAACTGTAATAATCTTATTGATGAATTGCACCCTTCATAATTTGAGACATGATAATGGGAAGAGAAAGGTTTTTTGGCTTGATTGCTTGCCCACAATCTATACACCAAGTTTGCCATATAGACATGCATACAGAACAAGGTTCTGCAGGACAGAATGCATCATGCAGCTGGAGTATCACAACACTGAACTGAGAAAGAAGAGGCACAAATTAGAGTTTGGCAGAGTATCTCAAGGGAGATACAAGAGAATCATGTGGTGTTGATTCATTAGATACACACAGATGTTGTATATAAAGTTTGCATGGCAGAATACTTATCCTCACCCAAGACAGGGAAGAGTACTTGCCAAACTGATTCTGTAATTTTCACATGTTTTTCATTATAAAAGAAAATATATATCCTTAATCAACAGCTGACAAGCTGTACACTCCCATCACTTTTTTCTTTTGATCTGGAATACAGATTTCACAGGTTTCTAATACACTCTCTTTTACAATTTACAATTTGGCATTTATCAGACACTTTTATCCAAAGCAATGTACACATGAGATTTTAATACAACAAGTAAGATACTAGTCGGAGACAACAATGAGAGTAAGTGCTACAAAGCTAAGCTGTAAATGTAAGCTGTGAGGCAGCTTACATTTACTTACATTTAAAATATCAATCAATTCCCTGCAGGAGGTAACAAAACTGAGGTATGTGTAGATTGCCAAAAGAGACAATATTTTGGAGTTACTTCTTTTGTAAACTGAAAGAATAGCCTGCACATTCCAGAAATGAGCAATGAATGTTTTGGCAATACAACCTTCAGCATGAGGCCTTTTACACATCATTCTGTCTCTCATTCTGTCTCATTATGACTTTTTTTTTTTTTTTTGTATTTATTAAGTTAACCTTTATTTAACAAGGTTAGTCTCACAGAGATATGGAGTTTTTTTTACAAGGGATACCTGGCCAAGAAGCAGCTGCAAGGAGTAATAGTCTCAGTCTTTAAAATCTGATGAGGTACTTATGGAAGCCCATTCCTGCCACATGAAAATAAATAAATAAATAAACTAAAATAAAATGGCTAAATTGTGAGATTTTTTCTCACAATTGTTAACTCATTTTAATTTAAATGTGACCTAATAACACAACTGTGACTCTTTCCTCGCAATTGAGATTTTTTTTTTTTTAAACAATTATGAAGTAGTTTATAGGCTATGTACATTTATTTGCATGGATTCTTATAGCCAGTAGCTTCAGCCTGTGGTGTGGTCACTTAATTAGCCTGTGCAAGGACTATTTTCATCATGGTTTCACAAACAAAGAGATATTAAAATTACTGGAGGAATCACAAAATAGTAAAATAAGTCTCCAGACACTGGAGAAAATGCTGCATAATGTTACTGTCTCTCAGCATGGCAAATCATGCCGCTCACACTCGCTTTACCAGGAGTGTGAGATACAGATCAGTAAACAACATGATTCTGAGCAGTGACCCACAGCTGAAAAAAAGTGTTTAAAAGGATGCACAACAACACATGTTGGTGTGGGATTCATTATCGATGCTCTTTCCAGCTCTTTTGCTTCCAAAACAGGGGAACTACTTTCAAATAGTAATTCCCCATTTCCGAAGCAAGAGGGCTGGAATGAGCATTGACAATGATTCAGTAACGCCCAAAAGATGAATTTTTTTCTCGAAGGGTGCACAACAACACGTTTGTTACTGAATCATTATTGACACTCATACTATTCAGATAGGCTACCTAAAGTGTTTATTGTTGCCAGCATTTTCTGTTGAGGTAATTTAGACTATGTAAATATGCTTCCTACAGTTTGTATAGGCAGTAGGGTCTGTGATTTGCACATGCACATTACTCCTGGTTGGATGACTTGATAGGTAGGGCTAAATGTTAGAACCCCTGTTCTGATGGATTAGAAAGGATTAACTTGTCTAGCTGTGTGGACAGGGTTAGCATTGCAGGACAACATTGGTATTCTAGTACACTGATCATCAATGCCCGATCAATGCATCGTGGATATAGCCAATGTATTAACTTTATTTCTCCCACAACCAGGTACCAGAAACTATCTGGATGCTCCAAATGCTAACATCTACTATTGAGGTGTACTTCCCCCCGGCTAACATTCTTATAACTGTCTTAATCCACTCCAGTTCAGAAAGTTTGGGTTTGATGATGTGTGTCAGAATGTTTATAATGGCGTAAAAAAGTTTATCATTACTAAAAATAATAATAAAAAAAGAAATAAACGAACAAACAAACAAAAACATAAAAATCGATGGTAGAACTATTTTTTTGTGTGGCAGCTCTCTGTGCTGAACCGTTAGCTTGGGGGAAGTACACCTCAATGCCAGGTGGCTAACAGCATTTGGAGAATCCAGTGTTTGTCTCTGATCACCTGCTCTGTCTCTAGTCAGCCTGGTCACCTTCATACCATTAGTAATAATAATGCTCTTACCTTTTTCACACAGCTTCAGTCTAATGGTAATACTAGCATAACTTTTGTTTAGACCAGAAGGTTACACACTTCAGGATAGGGATTAACATTTTTGCTAGTAGCATTTTTGGCTACTGGTGTATTGTTTGAGCATGCAACAAATGTTACATCAAAAGGCATTTCTCATTGTATTTTGGCTTTGTTGAGAACGAGAGGTAAATCAGCCACAGTGAGGCAAATCTTTTTAGAGCTAGTGAGATTGTGCTTTTCTTCTTTGGCTCCACCCATTGCATTTTGATTCAACCAATGAGATCATTTCTGCCACCAGAGCAGCTCTGCCTCAATGCCCCAGTATTATTACCACTAGTGCTTTATTCCAGCTCCTTATCAGATGTGAAAGGCTGAGAATAAAAAGCCAAACAGTGGATGTATATCTGTTGCACAATTTGAAGTACCACTGTGCTGTTGAGACTTCTCACTGCTTTCTTTCCACTTGTGCCAACTCCAGCTGCTCGCACAAATTCTCACCACTCTTACAAAAAGCAAATTAGATTGATCAAAGTAAACCACAGTCTTTGTCAGGATCTCTCCCCCATCACTGTCATAATTTTGTGGTTCATAAGAAACATGATAGACAATCAAAATAAATGACTTGCGCAAACCAAATTGTCTGGAAGAGCGATTGTGTTTATCCCTCTAAAACCGCTCGAGATTACACGGTCCAAGATTGAATCATCTTCCTTCTCTTCTGGCTTTGATTACCATTCCTTGGAACGGCGTGTCTTGTGTGGGGAAATAGTACGTTCTGTGTAATTTCATGCAGCGATTGCCAAACAATAAGGTGCTGGAAAAGTGGAAAAGCCTTTAGTTAAAATAGGCTTACACAGGCACTATTGTTATGGAATGACCACCCCTCGAGAAATCCACAGCCCAAGTACCTTGACATGACTGGTTTACTGAAAAACTTTATTCATTCATCAGTAATTTCAAGGCACTGCACTTTAACAACTGTTTCAATGAGTGCCAAACCAAAAAAAAAAGCAGAAGGAAGAAATAGTAGCACATCCATCTGTTGCAGAAATTGTTACTTCTTTCTCGAGTATCCCTTTGAATCTAAGAGGTATTTTTCAGGCATTACTGTGATCCTGCTGTACCTAATGTTCCAAAAGCAGACAATCATGATTATAATTAACATACAAGCCAACAGTGAAGCAACAATTTCCCCGTGAAGAACAATGTATAGAATGACAGAAAATACATGTGGTACACACAGCACAGCGTCCTATAGTGGCTCAGTGGCATAAAGCACATACCATATAAACACACAACCCTGGGTTTGAATCTAGCCTAGGACCCTTGCCACATGTTAATGCCCTCTCTTACCCATCTCTCCTGTATTTCTAC
Source organism: Neoniphon sammara (assembly GCA_900302535.1). Classification (NCBI taxonomy): domain Eukaryota; kingdom Metazoa; phylum Chordata; class Actinopteri; order Holocentriformes; family Holocentridae; genus Neoniphon; species Neoniphon sammara. The sequence goes on from OMKZ01029619.1 coordinate 11,743, forward strand.
ACTGTCAATATCCAAAAAAGCAGAAATGGAAAAAGAAAAAAAAGTATATAGAGGTGATTAGATTAATCAAAACTCTGTGTCATAAGTTATTTACTTTTTAGCGACTACTGGTCTATCTGCATTTAGATATATTCACTGATGCTCTTGAAAGGCTTGATTTACATTGCTTATCTGTCAGATTCTGTCAGTCTTTATGCCAAAATATCAGACCATAAGTTCTAAAGTTCAATGCAATCTGTCACTAAAGAAAGCCTGGGGTAGAATCAATGTGTTTCAACAGGTGGCACCAAACTGCTATCACTTATTAATCTGTTTGGTTTTTAACATTTACATGTATTAGGATTATTATCCTCATTATCATTATTATTATTGGTAAAGGTCATAGGTCAGCTATAGAACAGCACCCCCTGGAGGTGGTAGGGCTTCAGGACACTTAAGAAGGGTGGATGCTTGCTGTTACAGGTGCTGGAACCTGGACCTTCCAGCTGACAGTCTCTCTACTCACTAAAATATTTCAAATACAGTATCATCTCTTTTTGTCGTGATTGATCAGGAATCCATCCCTATCATTAACATGCTGTTATGTGAATGGGTGAGGAGGGATAGGGAAGGAGAGAGAGAGGGCATATCTGCAGGCCTTTGCACAGTGGCTTTTCTTTGACTGATCACAGCCGGAGCGCAGAAACAAAGAGAAGTAGGTCAAACAACAGAAGCACCACACTGTGGCCATGAGTCGAACCAGACATTACACATTCCATCGTTTGAGAATTTTGCAATGCAGGCATTTTGCATTAATCCATCATTTCAAAAGCATTATATAACAAAATCACTCAAGGATCTGAGTTGATTCTTTGGCGATTCAGGATGATTTTTTTGCAGTTAAAGAAGAAGACAAAGTTGAGCGTCAGTCTTACAGTATATGCAGCTTAAACAAGCATAGGGAGTGGGTTAAAGAGAGCCTCAGTGGCTCACAAGAGGGAGAAAAGTCTCATTGATTGGTCAGTGATTATGGAAATGCCATGTACAATGACCCTGAGATCAGCCACCCTCGAGCCCCCAAACAAATCCATGGGGTCTGACTATGGGGAGCTTGAGAGAAGGCAAGGGGAGCAGAGGAGGAGGGAGGTTATATCCATGTGAAACCAGCCCAAACAAAGACTCCCTGTTTCTGGGGCCAGACAACCCCCACCTCTCCAAGCAAGATAAATAAATAAATACAAATGGAAAAAGAAACCATATACGCCCACTGAAAAGCCCTGTAAGAGAGTGACTGACAGACAATTGAAAAGACAAATTGTTACATTGTCTTTGGGTGGGGGTGGCCAAAGGGTTGATGCGCAAAGGTAATTACGAGGAGACGTGAACTAGGGGGTCAGGGGTCAGACTATGTGTCTGACCCCAAGTTTTAGGCCATCCCCAGGAAAGAAAGAGGCTCTGAATTGGCCCAATGTCTCCCTTACCCCTTTGCCTACCTCTTGCATTGGTCACCCGGTGACACAAAATGTCTTAGTCCTTTTTCGGAGGGTTTTCTTTCTTGGTTTCAATACTCTTTTTCTTTCAATACCCCTCCTTGAAAAAAAAAAAGAAAGAAAAAAGAAAAAACACAAGCTTTTCTCTGGCTGAGCTGAAAAACGCTGACGAGGCATTTGTCCTGCTGCTACTCACCCATGTTTGATTTAATTGCTTTTCCACCCCTCTGTGCCACAGCTCTCAGCAGCCCGGGTCTGACGGACAGTGCTGGAAGCCTGAGGGGAAGGTACTGTTATTTTGACAGTCAGGCGAGGAGACAAGGTTGACCTGACCCACACTCACTTGGCTGGTGTTCCCATGCTGCTAACTGGGAACCGGCTGGATGGGAATCGCTCCAGTTGTCCCTACATCTCTGCCTCTCTTGCTTGGATTTCAAGGGCCTCTTTATGTTAAAGGAAAGTGTGAATTGATTGCTATAGAGGCATTTTTCACCTCGCCGCTTTAGTTGCTGAGAAATTGGCACCAACTTTGGGAATGATACCAAAAATTTCTCAAAATGGCATTCAAGTCCTTTCAGCTAGTTGCATTAATGCAAATAAATGGAAAGGCTTGCATATGATGATGAGAGAAAGGTTTAACATTAATTAGCATGCTCTAGCATTGCTAACAAATGCTAAGGAGGTTTGATTGGTGATCACAACCACAGGTCTTCAGAAAAATCTTGAACCCTGTCGACTTGGGACAGCCTCTTGACTTGAGACAGCTTCTTGACCAGGCGAAGCACTTTGTTACCCTATAATCACTTGCCTTTGTTTACTACACACTAAATACATGTACTATACAGCAATAAATCAACAAATCAAAACATGTCAGCGACTTCTAGTTACTTAAAAGTGCAGTTGTGAGTTTTGTGTCGTATGGAACATTGAGAAAACTGCAGGGGTTTTGGGGGAGCCAGGGCTGTTGGAGGGCAGTTATGAATTTTTTACATTCCCAACAGCATGTTTTCCAGTGTCATAAGGAAAAAGGGTGGGGTGGTAGAAAGATCTCTCCATTTGTGGAGGATGGCTGAACTCAGGGCAACATGCTTTCCTGATTAACTGCAATGGGTTCCTGTTGAACCCACACTGGGGTCACTATGGGAAAAAAGAGAAAATTGGAAGGATTCCCATTTGGTTGTTCAAAGACAAGAATGATGCATTTGGCCTGCATCACCCCAGCTATGGGCAGCAGCTCATGATAAAATGCAGTTAAACCTACTGGCGTACTGCAAATCGCCTTCTTTGGACATGCCTAATACCCCCATTTTCCCTATTCTTATCCTACTTTTTCTTTGCTGTATCCTGTTACTTAACGTTGCAAACGATCCAATTTTCCTACGGGGATCATTAAAGTTTCATCTAATCAAATTTAATCTAATCTAATGTTTAGCCTGTAATTATAATACCTTACCTTAGTGACATGTCATCGTTTTAGACTGATCATCTGCTGCCAGCATGCAAGAGAACCAGTAGAAAAGATGCAGTTTTTTATTTATTTATTTATTTTTTGCATTTGAAAAGCCATTGCCTATTCTCATTGACCACAGTATGGGCAGTTTCCATTTCTTCAGTGTGAGCAAGAAGAAGAAAAGGCCCCACACAGTTTCTATGTGGGGAGGAAGCAGAGGAGGGGCGGCAGGGTGCAGCTGGGTTTGTTTATCATTCTGCAGCACAGTTGTGGTGTTACCTTCAAGGTGATGAACGGAACATAATTGATCGCATGAAAAATGGCT
>OMKZ01029635.1:0-10645 GCA_900302535.1 Neoniphon sammara
TCTCTCACCCAGGGAGGCAGGGCTGGAATGTGGCCCAGGCCCTATTCTTCTCTCCACTGCACAGCACAGGAGAGCTGCAGGTTCAGACACACACACACACACACACACACACACACACACACACACACACACACACACACGACCGCACGCACACATGGTTGCACATTCTCCACCGAGTCCTAAGGCCTGGTTCTGCTTGCAGCCAAGGTTCCACGTGCACCTGTGTGTCGATGTGCATGTGTGTGTCGGTGGGAGTCGGAGAGTAGGGGGGGTGAGGGGTGGAAGTTGGAGGAGGGGGGTATGAATGTGCCTTCATGCCTTCCAGTGAGTGTGTGTGTGTGTGTGTGTGTGCTTGGATGAACAAACTTCTCTAGAGTGCAACCTGAGAGCAATTAATTTTTCCTTTGGAGCAGGAGCTGTGTAATTTTCATTGCTTCACGCATTGTTATTAAGTCGTTCCATGGTGCTGCAAATTCCAACCAACAAAGTGAGCTTACTGCTCCTTTTAAAACTTGCCAGATCTGCTGCCCCTTTACTTCAACCCCTCAAATCCCAATACTCTCCACTGAAGGTCCACTGCCTAATACAAAGTGTGTAAGAAGCCAAAAACAAGATTTTGAGTGTGTTCAACTTCAGATAAGCCTACATATAAAGAGATTTTAGACACTTGCAACAAATTCAATATGCAAAATGACCTTACATATATAAATATGCATAAAACACATATTTACACAATTAGTAAAATTAATCTATAGATATGTTTTGTTTCAATAATAAAAAGAAAATGGAGCATGGCAACATTTTCCCCCTTTTTTGCTGCTGTGGTGTGCAATGTATGGAACGCTATCCATTCTCTCATTCGCCCCCTCTGGCCTGAGCTCACTACACAGCACTCAGATCAAAGAGTTAATTAAAGAGCCTAGGAAATATGGGGGAAGTTGGCCTCCATGGTTTATATATCTGTCACCCGCCAGCACACATGCAGACTGGAAAACCAGGCCTCTTAATTGATCAGGAGTAATTAGTCTGTTTCCTACAGCAGGTAGTGAGTTTCAAGATCCTGACAAATTTGACTATCTTGATGAAGCTCAGCCCTCTAAGGAACCAAAAGTATGAGAAGATGTTTGGATGGATTCATTCATTCGAGTTAACACAACTATTACTCATTCCCGTAAGGCTTATGAAAAACCACACAAGTTTGGTTTCTCTAAGTTCGGTCACTTGGGAGTGACAATAAGGGGTGGACAAAATATACCACAAAAACCAGATGCATGCTTTCAGTTGTAGGTCTCTTAACATGATTTCAGAGAAGGGAAGACAGCAGCTGTGTGCTTGAAAATTTCCCAAAGTTCTGTTTTTTTTTTTTTCACAGGAGCTATAAAAAGAAAAGGTCCACATAGTGCCGCCATTCAGGGCCAATTTACTGCATGGCAGTCTTGAGACTTGCAGAGCCAATTGATTTTTGCATTGCTTTTTTTTTTTTTTTTTTTTTAAATCTCTTACAGTGCACCAGGATCTCTGAATTTGTTTTATCAAACGGGACAAATAAACAGGGTCTATCTGTTTATTTGGAGTGGGGAGAGGGTGGGAGAGTTGGAGAATATAAAGGAGTGAAACAGGAAGAAAAGAAAAGGAAGAGAAAAGGAAAGGAGGTTGGTGAGGGCAAGAGGAAGAAAGCAAGAGAGAGAGAGAGGTGGGGGTAAAAGGGGTGGGAGTAACTCTACTATTAGAGCCTGTTGCATTGACTCTGACCGTGGCCTGAAAGCCAACTCAAAGAGCTTCCATTCACAGTGAAAGTGGCTTTATGTGGGCTGACAGTAGCGCTGAGCTGTATGACAGAGCCCTGGTGTCACACAGGCACAGCTTCCTAGACACTGTTGCCTGCTCTCTCAGTCTATAATGTTGCTTTTTACATGTGCAGATTCCTTGTTTGTTGTCTATATGTGCATTTGTATGGGTCTACTCCTTGTACGTTTGTGTACGTGCATGTATGTACACATGAATGAGACTATATGTAGTATCATCAGCTTATGCATGTGTGCAATTATACCTGAGCTATCTTGCGTCTGTGTACTTGTGATGGATTGTTTGTGCATGTGAAAGTGGAAGGGGATCACGTGTAACCATGTAGGTGTGTGAATGAACATGCAGCAGCCCTGTTGCTAGGTGAAATTTGAACCACTCTGTCATCAGTGCTTTCCTGTGGTCTATACTGCCATCAAGGGGATGAAGGTAGTATTTCAAATATTGTTCACCATGTGCCACAAAAATGTAATGTTTAAGCCATGTCTGCGGTCCAAATCATTTAGTCAGTCTCTTCAATAAGAGCGGGCTAAGTCCAGGCTGAGTCAAGCCCAAAGCCAATGAGAGGTTGATTTCAAGCCAAGGCTAAGAGTCACATCTTGTAACAGACCAACAGGCCAACCAAAATAGTGGGCAAGTGTATTCAAAGAGTTATATAACTGACACTGTATTTTTTTTCCAACAGAAAGAGGAATGAAGTTTTGGGAGTGTCCAGTTAACAAAAGGTTCTTATCTCTCAAATTAAAAAAACACACACAAAAAAAAAAAACCCAAAACATAAAAAAAACAGCATAGCTTTGTGAAATAGGTATGCTTAGCACCCCCTTGCGGTTGATAACAAATTATCTGAGAACCTGGATGTTGTCAAAATAAAAGTCCATGTTTTTTTCAGTTCGTCATATTACCTCAAAGGGGAATTTGGAGGATTAAAGATATGCGAAACACCAAATGAACATTTTCTCTGCTTAAAACTGGGCAAATCTAAAATCAAAGCCATTCTTGCTGTTCTCAATTTCGACATTATATTTTGTGGTTTCTATTAATTCCTATTCAAAAAATAAATAAATAAAAAAAGTGCTTTCTTTCCATTGAGTTCATTTCCCCTTGGGAGGTGAATTAAAAGAGGTAGAGTTTAGCTCAAGTCAAATTATTTGCTAAATGTTATAAATAGGAGAGATTGTCTTAGAATTACTGTTTTGATAAATGTTTTACTCTCCACAGAAGAGACTGACATTAAAAATCCTCTTCGATGGGGTTCCTTAAGAAATAAGGGTCTGTAATTTAAACATATCTATCCTGCAGTCCTCGACATAAAAAAGTTTGAGAACCCTGGCACTTGACTGTTTAATATTGCATTTTGGCCAGACAGGAGTAAGGAGTGAATAGCTAAAACAAGGCTAGTAAGCTTACCTCAGCTACGCTGTCTCGCACAACAACCATTTGTTGTGTTTTTGTCACAATGATCTTCATGGCTGGGAAAGCCCTTGAAGTGTACTCTTAAGATTAATCAAAACACTTAACTGTATCCTTTTCAAATATAGAATGCAGACCAAATGTGCAAATCATATTACAAGTTTACAAGAGGCCACAATTCTCTACAACTCAATGTTGATTAAGGGTTTGATGGGTTTGTTTTGTTCATGTATCAGTCTTTATGTGTAATAGACAGTGCTGGACAGAGGTACAAAGTGACAGAGAATGGCACTCACACATTTGGGCAAAATGTTGAAATGGAGCAATGTGTTTTTTATGAGACGTTCAATGATGATCTGAACAAAATTCAAATTATCTTTTGAAGCAACAAACTTTTGAATGTCAAAATTCAAATGAACTTTTGAGGGTCTATTTAACATGTATCTTTCTATATATGTAGCCAAATAATAAAAATAACTTAGCAACGTGACAAATGTAACAATATAACATACTATTGATTGTACTTTTGCCTTGGAAAATCCAAGATGATATCAAATCCAAGAGCTCCAAGTCCACATTTTTTAAATATGGACAATGTTCCTTCCAAGTCACCTTGGGGAGAACATCCTTGTCAAGATCACAAGAACATAGACCGCATTTTTAGCGTTTTAGATGGGTTGTGTGCTAGAAATCCTGCCTTCAGTTATGATATAAGTTTGTGTTCATAACTGATAATGTGATGATGAGGTAAATTTGAAGCTTCACATTCATTCCCAACAGTCAGGTTACCTTATCCAATGCATTTTTGATCATTTGTGTTTGGCAATTAAACTTCAGGATTTTAATCCCTCCTATGTTTTAATTTTTATTCATTTATTTTTAATCAAAGTACCTAAGCAATTAGTAATTAGGTCAAGCATGTTACGGAGGGGAGGATACAAGAATGGATAAGACCTCAGGGGCCTATCAAATCCAAGAATGCTGAGTCAGTACTTTCATCCTTGTGTATAACATTCATTCCCAAGTTATTGCTGAAAGAGCAAACTTCTCAAGAAAATGAGCACAGAGAAAGCATCTTAAAGATGGAGACTTTTGTATGTTCTTGGCATTCTTTTTGTTTTGCAATCGTACTTAGGCTGATTGAGGTCAGACATGTCATGGAGGACACAAGACACAAGACCTCAGATGATTATCAAATCCAAGAATGCTAAGTCAATACTTGTGTTATTGTGGAGAATTGTCGGTGAAAGTGAACCTTTCAAGAACATGACCACAGAAAATGCATCTTAGAGATGGACCATGTGCCTGATGTCATGCGATCAGTTAAGATACAGTTAAGATAAGTGTTCATTTTTCTAACTGTTTCATCCGTCTCTGTCTATATATAGACTGTATTGCTGTTGGATGTGATACATCATTTTCAAAATGAATTATCCCATTTATCTGAATTGGCCTAGTCACATTCAAGTCTTTTACAGTTAGTATTCTTTTGAATTCTTGCATCCTCCATGATATGTCACTTTTGAGGTAATACCAAAAGAATGCAATGGATTAAAAAAAAAAGAAAAAATTAATTAAAACCCCAAAGGTTTACTTGCATGAGGATGCATCAGATGTGAAGTTTCATTGTGAAAACAATGCACCACATCTAAACAGTGCTACAATTTATAAAATAGATCCAGTTGAAACTGGATCAAGTGTGAAAATGAACAGTTGTGCATCTTATTGACTTGCCATTCTTGGATTTTGAGCCACTGTCAGCCATGTAAGCCACTATACAACACATCATTCACTGGTAAATAAACATCTGTGATCTTTATCCATTTCCAGTCTTCACAATCCTTGTTTTTTTGGTATTGTGCTATGGGCATTAGATGTTACACTAAATGCATGGTGAAGGACAGAAGATGCACAAGAGTGCATATTTAGAAAGATCTTTCCTGTGCACCGTGTACAAGGCATGATGGATAATTCACACAAGTGGGGCTAAGTCCAGAGGGGTGAGCATTGCACTCAGACTTTTTACCCAATATTTGCACTGGGTGAAAACAACCACGCCAATTTGTGAATGCTATGCAGCAAACATTCAAATATCAGAGTAAAAACCACTGTCCAAATGCTGACTTGAAGAGTTTTTTGCTTTAGCATTTGATTATTTTATTTTTTCACAGATTTTGTCAAAAGGATGAGACTACAGTTGCATGTGTCACTGTTTTTTGTGTAGCAGGGAGATGATGATCGTAGTGAGTTCCACATTTGCTATGGATATGGGCTTGTCTGTACAATGAAATTGTTGAATCAAATTTTATTTTCCATGAGACTGTATTGATGTGTTTTAAGGAAGAGACAAATCTGTATTGCTCTTTGTTCTGTCTTTATTACAGAGACAGTCTACAATTGTTTATGCACTCTAGTTCTTGCATTTACACCTGACACAGCAGCAGACACAACATACAAAACCAGGATGTTCAGGATAGAGCAGCAAAGAGGCTGCTGCTTTCCTTTAGCACCAATAAAGCTATATTATGCAACTTTTTGCCTTGAGTCAGTGCATTGTTATTTTGTGTTCCATTCAAATCTGCAAGTTGGAAATTCCCAGTGGGCAGGTTATAATTACTACCTCTGAGTGTTTCAGTGGTCCAGCTCAGGGAAACTAGGGAGGAGAACATGAATGCCCAGTGTAAAATACTGATCCTCAAATAGCGGCTAATGTGTTGGTCAGTCAGTGCTGAAATGTTTGATTTCTCCATGTTGGAGCCTCTAGACTCTACCTGCATGTAAAACAAATGCTGGATGTAACAACTTAAGGCATGATCTTTGGGGGACTGTGGAAAAGTATTCTGGGAAATATAGTTAATCACTAGTGTTAGTAGAAATAGATAAGACAGAATGAGGGAAAACAGATACACCAAAAAAAAAGAAGAAAAAAAAAGAAAAGATAAAAGAAAAAAAGGTTCAATTAAAATGCTAAAATAACTCCTGGACTACATTGGATATCTTAGACTGATGATAGGTAACAGTGCAACAGATGTATCAAAGGCGGGGGATTTTCTTTAAAGAGGCTCCATGGAGGATCATGATGAACTGCAAACAAATTCAAATGATTAAAGGAAATTCACATGTCATTAGAGAGTGAGGAATGATTGTGGCTGGTGTGAGAGCTGTGCACCCAGACAAACAAGACACAGACCTAAGTAGCTACAGTGAGGCAGCTTGATCACATTTTGGTGAGAGGTAATCGATGTGATGGAAAAAGATGGTAAAAAAACGGTCAAGATCACAGGATTGAGGTTGAAAATGGCTGGAGTTAGACAGTATTCGCATGGGTATTTGTGTTAAAGAAAAATAAAATCAATATCCGATGTATTTCAATGTATTCCAATGATTTCTTGTCCTGCACACCAAGCGGCATTAGTGCACAAATGAACCCACGGGGCAAATCTCTTTGCTGCATGCAAAATATATTTTCATTAGAAACAGATGGGCATGAACTGTGAATCATAGCTAAAGCAAACTTGGTGTGTGTGTGTGTGTGTGTGTGTGTGTTTGTGTGTGTGTTTGTGTGTGTGTGTGTGTGTGTAGGTTTCAGTTGGGATTCATACCAAAGAGCATTTGCTCAGACAAAATCTGGCCCCTGTATAAAACTATCTGATGACCCCTGATGGAGGTCTGTGGTACTTACAGGTTATGGTGTTATTGTGACAGTGTCCAGTAAATATATAGTGTGTGTAATGGGAATCCCCCACATTTACCTGCTGGTAAATAAGCTCTTTTGTCAGCTAAAAGTTATACAATGACAAAACTGCATGACCTTTCATCTCTATGTCAGTGTTTTGTGCCTATGTCTTCTGAGCTAGGTCAATCGTCCTTCAAATGCAACACTAACCCTAACACAACAAACACAGGTGAATCTCTTGGAGCACAACCAAGGCAAGCTCATCATCAGTAGTTGTGTATTTTTTCAAGCTGAAAAGAAGCTTTCTGTCAAGAAATGCATGAGCTGAACATCCAACTGAAGACCTCTGAATGAAGCAGGAGGACCTCTGTCTTCAGTTCAAGTGTAACAGCAGAGAGGCAGAGGTTGGACGGAGAGATGAGGAGGACCTCAGAGAAAAAGTCCAGAAGAAATCCAAGAGGCCTTCAATGATGAGGAGATTCATCAAGTTCCCGACTCTTGAAAATGAAAGGAGAAATAAACAGAAGATGAAGTCCACTTCTATCAGACTCAAAACATCTTGAGTACACTGACACCTGTGCTCTCTCTCTCTCTCTCTCTCTCTCTCTCTCTCTCTCTCCCTCTAAAAACAGCCCTTGCTGTTTCATATGTCAGCGGACTAATTTGCCTAATCTTCTTTGGTCTTTGGGCAAGGGACAAGACCAAAGCCATTTTGGAAAACCCCTCTCACCCTCTCTACAATGAGTTGTGGCACAAAGCAATAACAACTATCTACTTTATATAGACATTGTGTCCCCACACACGTCTGGCGGAGATCTGCACTCTAGTGAGTGCACTCATCTAGTTAGTATTTGAGCATTGTTAACCAATTTCTCCTCTGGCAATTCATTTCAAGCACAAAAATGTCAGCAGTTGTCAGTCAGTGAGAAAGAAGGAGAAAAGAGGCAACAAACTCAGACAGGAACAGGAGAGGAGAATGGACAGGTAAGACTTCAGACTGTGAACTGTAATGTTGTCTCAGCATATCCCTGTGATTTGAGCCGTATACATCTCCTTTGGTAATTCTTACCAAGTGCAAGAACAAAATTAAACCAAAAAAGTTGTCAAAGTATCACATAGTGGTTGTCAATGCGGGCATCAGAGAGAGACAGGAGGAGATCGACAGAGAGGGACAGACCACCTCAGGCAGGGAGAGAGGAGAGAAGTTACCAGGTAAGCTGTAAAATTATCAAATAGAGCATGTCACTGGTATTTGAGCATTGTTTTCAACAACTTATTCCTCTGGCAATCCATGCCAAGTGGAAGAAGAGGTTGTCAGTGTATGATATGGTGGTTGTCGATACAGGCATCAGAGACAATACCAGGCAGGGAAGGAGGCAAGAAGTAACCAGCTAAGAACTCAGTTAACAGAGTTTCTACTGATAATTTTCCAACTTTTATTGCATTCAAGAGTACAGTACATACTGAATTGAATTGCAGGAAATGCAATTTATCTACCATTAAAAGAACATTCATTGTTTACAGTTAGCTCCTCTCCTGAGCAGCAGCTGGGACACTAAATTATCAGTGTTATTTGTAGCAGTTTAAGAAAAAATCTCAGTTTTATTTATTTAAAAAATTGTGGCTTTTCAAAATGGCGGTGGTGATGTGGTGTTGCCTAAATCCAACTGTCCTCCTGGACAACAAAGGTGATACAGGCAGGCAAAGGCAAACTGAACTGACTGGGTAAAATACAATGAGTAAAACACCAAGGAGCAGAGAAGACTGCTAACACACTGAGAAACACTGATGGTGAACTAACAAAGAACAATGGGAACAGACAGGTATGAATACACAGATAACTAATGACAAGAATAAGACATTTGGAGTGGGGAGGCACTGGGAAAAGGTGGGAAACACTATGATTGGCTAACAGTGGATACAACGAGGGCATGGCAGGCAGGGACACAAGGGCAGTCTATGGGCAGAGCTAATGAGACTAACACAGGGCAGGTGTGCAGGGGAGGGCAGAAACAGGAGGGACACAGCAGGCAGAAAACCAAAATACAGAAAACAAGAAAAAAAATGCAAAACCAGGGCATATTCAAACACACACATAGTGAACATAGGAGCCAAAACCCCAAGACACAAAAAGTCCATAAACATAAGTCCATAAAGTTCAGCACAAGAGTCCATAACACAGAATCGTGATACTCGCTCTGAGCCCCAAACAAAGCCTCATAAATCAGCAATGCAGCAACAGAAACAGTTCATTCAGCTTACCTTGTAGCTGAGAGTCAACAGTTTCACCACATTTTTGAACTGAAGCAGAGAGTCAGAATAATCCAACAGGAGATTTGCCAAAATAAAATGTTTTCCTCATTTCCAACAAAAAACACTTTTTGTCTTTACTTTTAGTTTCTACCTGTGGCCTGCCGGTGTAGAGTAAGGGAAGTTGTATTGGTCAACTTCAAAGGCAAAACAGGTGGCAAGATTGACACAAGACTGAAAAGTGTTAGTTAGTTAGGGGAAGCTGGAGGAGGAGTCTCTTGGAAACATGGCCTTCACTTTCACTTACTTTACAAAGGATTAAAATTACACCTTAATTTTTCTCCCTTATCTATATAAGGGGTGATTCTTGCAGAAAAGTATTGTGGGTCAACCCTTTAAACACATTTATTTTGTGTGAAATTCTTAATGGTTTATTAGAGGGGTGGATGAGTGGAAGTGAGGTAATCATGCAGGAGACTAAATCAGTTTTTCAGACACCAATGATTGGATTGAACTTGATGGATCTCAATACTGCACTTCTCAATTTTGAAAACTGCATTGACTGTTTCTAGTGAGGCACTACAGCTACAGGTCAAACGAGGTGACATACTTGTTAATGATAGGCCAAGTGGGGGCCTGCCACATTTGCAGGGGATGACATGTTTACTGTTACCATGTTGTGACAGTGTCCAGACAAGGGCAATTTAGGAGGAAAAGAAAAATAATTTGAAAGTATTATTTTTCAGTCACTATTTTTCAGTTCAGATTTTCACTCACTACCTTAATAACAGTCCGAACTGTGCCCTTCAGCATCCATTTAGGCTGCTGGGTTGGCCTGCACACAAAATGGGTGTGCTGGGTCTAGTTTTCCCTGAAGGCTGCTCTTATAAAACTCTATATGATGAAAACATAATAGTGGTCTTCATGTCAGTGTTCAAAGCACAGAGGTGTTCCTAAAGCTGATTATTTGATTATACCTTTACCCCTCTTGCCTCTTATGATTATGTCTTTTTTTTTTTTTTTTTTGGTAATGTTTTCTGGAAGGTCTTCCTCTTAGGTTTTGCTGAGTAAAGTAGTCTGTCAAGTGATGAGCTAAAGTTATATCTAATCAAACTGGGATCAATGGCTACATAATGATCCCCTCTATTTTAGGAAGAAGACAGACTAATATATGGTTTTATTGGACATCATGTGAGAATCATCATACAGTTTATCGGTCAGTCTGACTTTAATAGGACTCTGTTTCTTAGCCTTATCTGTGTGGTTCTGATTTAGTTGTGTGCATGGATGTAATTTAACATTTTATGAGTTTTTTATCTATTGATTTTTCAGATTAATCAATTAACTTGAACTATGCAGGATTACACTTAGGCCACCAAAACATAACAATAGTAATATGCAAATCAGAAGGAGAGAGAACAGGAGAGAGAGAGAGAGGAAAGTGAGATTTATCAGACACAAACATATGTTTGCAGATAGAGAGGAAACTTTGTTTGAATTGTT
>OMKZ01029636.1:0-13713 GCA_900302535.1 Neoniphon sammara
AAACAAATTGCTGTTATTGGCTGATGGGAGGAGGTGTGGCCAAATGGGCAAAAAGAACAGTAACTGACAGTTTATTCCAGCTATGAGGAAGTAGATGGAGCGGGCCGGGATCACATGGCGTACTTCTGAGTCCAGTCCTGAGCTGTCTTGTTGTACCTGCAGACAGGAAGTATGGTGGTCAGACTGATGACATCACACTGTGACAGCAGCAGGAGCGACCCGTGCTTGATTCTCAAAACACACACACACACACACACAATCACAAAAAATGACCAAGATGCTGCAACACAAACCAACAGCTGCAGAAAATCATTTCAACCCTTCAACGCCGTCAGTCTGTTTCTTGTTTTTTTACTCGCATGCTAAAACACCAAGCTGCGTCCGCTCCTCTTGGTCGCATGGTTTTAGGGGCGGGACCAGAGACGATCTAATATATTAAACGATTTTGGCAGGATGATGCACGTTTGACTGACGTGTCAAAAAGTAAACAAACACACTTGACTGTCAACATGGACAAACAGTGACGGAGCTGCTGCTCGCTAACATGCTAACAGGTTAGCTTCCCTCTCCTCTGGATGCAGAGGGGCGGGACTGTCTCCCATCTGACTCTGGATTAGAGACAAAAAGACAATTTACCAAAAACTAACTCGTGGTCGTGGTCCAGACACACACACAGACCAGGCCTTCATGTTCCACTCATGCTTTGAGTCAGTGTGCTCAAAAAGGCAAATCCAAGCTTCTGAACTTTATTTTCTTAACAAGAAGACTGAACCAGGCCGGCGGTCCCAGAGCTGAGCATCATGTGTGTTTATCAGGCAGGTTAAGCAGATCTGACATCAGCTGATCTGTGCTGCATTAGTATGAGAGCGGAGGATGCAGCGGTCTTACCCTCACAGCATGGCATACTTCTCTGTCCACTCCCTCGCTAGTCTGCTATACCTGAGGTGAAGCACAGCCGGGTTAAAGGCTCCGCCTCGCCTCTTCATACGTTCTCTCTCTTTTCATTTTCTTTTTTTATGCTGACTGGTCTGCTGGTTTACTCTGCTCACACTGACACGTTTTACTGGAAACTCTGAACCTGCATCTAAACATCCAGCTGACTTTTCCACTTTAATCTCATTTGTTTTACTTCACTTGTCTTTTTTTGTCCTTTGTCTTCTCTCTCTCCTGGTTGTGAATCAGTTTGTACCCGTTTTGAAAGGTGCGACACAAGTAAAGATTTTTACTACGATCACCAGCTGAGGAAACAGTGAACGTGGATTTGGGGGTTTGTCAGACACCGTGGCTTTGACTGTCCTGCTAAGGAAAAACTTCAGTTGATGCCAGCAAAGACAAAGTATCTCCATCTGGAGGCAGCAGTGGTTTATGGAGCCACTGGACTGAAATGATTGAAATCTAAAAAAATAAATAAATAAATAAAATAAAATCCTAGAACTGACCATGAGAAGTGATGAAGGCTGCACAGGTTAAACATGTTCAGACTGAGAACATCTCACAGGTGACTCTTCTGTCAGAATCTGTTTCATAGATAAAACCAACATGTCTGTTGTGTAGAAGTTAAACTTACTTATTGGGGTCTGTTTTGTAGATGCGGGCGATCTCTGGCACTAGCGGGTCGTCAGGGTTCGGGTCACATAACAGAGAACAAATGGACAAAAGGACTGTGAAGAGAACAGAGAGGTTCCTGTCAGGAAGATTCACTTCAAAATGAAATGAAAGGAAAGGACATTCAGCTCAGAGTCGACGTCTGTCTGCAGATATTAAAAAAGAAAAGTGGAGCCAAATGAAACTGATATTATTGTAAAACTGGAAAAGTTGACTTCCACAGTGAAATCTGCACGGTTTAACAAAACAGAGGCTGCTGGGTCACTGAGACCTGCTGAGGGTTTCTATTAAATCATCTTAATCTAACTTTCAATTGACTGTAACTTTAACTTTTCATTTCTAAAACTGTGACAAAACCCCAACAGCTTCAGAAACACTGGATTTCAGGATCAAAATCTTTCTAATGTGGACATTTTGGAACATGAGATGTTTCTGATAAACTGATGATTTAAGCTGTTTCATCAACAGAAAATGAAAAATAAGATGTAAGTTGGATTACAGCTGCCATGTTTTCTAAGCTGCGGTCTGGTTCTGGTCTGCAGGAGCCGGCTGGCCTCCGGTCCAACAGACAGATTTACAGTAAAGAACGGGGCCGAGTTTTTCCTCAGGACGGTTCACCAGGATGAAACTGAACGTGAACGCAGCAGAGGGCGAGTGTGTGGCGCACATGATGTGAGGGTGTGTTACCTTTAGAGATAGTTAATGCTGGAGACCACTGCGATCTCAATATATCCAAGCAGATGCTGCCATTACTGTTAATATTTGGGTGATAAATTCTTGTCGTGAAGGCGACCTGACGGAGGAAAAACCATGAGTCAGCAGACTGAAGAGGAAATATTACCCAGAAACCTCAGCTCAAGCCTTGTCAGCTGACTGGCTGCCTGTTGTCACTTTTCAAAACAATTACCAAGTGCTTCACAATTAAGATAAAACCAAAGACAAATGGAGATAAACAGTATTAACATGAGGTGACAGTCATAAAAACAACTAACGGATAAAATAAAATTACAGATTACAGAGGGCCGTACAGCAAACGTGTTTTAAGAAGAGATTTAAAAGACCTCAGTGACTTTTCAGCTAAATTGTTTTGGGTCATGATGCAAAGCTCAGACTCAAATGTCGATTCAAATAAACAAAATGGACGAGAAGAAGAAATGTTTAGCTATGTTTTATCTCTGTGATAAATGTTAATAAATTATTTATTTTATAATTAAGAGACAACAATTCACATGTCAGTCTGACATCAAATATGCTGCCTGATGTTATTTATGACCAGCAGGATCCTGGGAAATAATCTGACAGGACAGATCAAGAAACATAAAAAGACAAGGGAGCTGCTTTATGAAATTTATGAAAATATACATAAAACAGGAGTTCCTACATGTTCATTTATTCATCACTTCCATCCTGACTGATTCTTACACCAGCTTCAACTCATAAAGACTTTTCTTGGCTTTGTTGGTTTGACACAATAATACGAGACATCATCATCATCATCATCATCATCATCATCACACAGCGAGGAGGAGCGACTGACCTTGGGAGGTTTGAAGGGATAATCTGTAGGGAAATGAATAGTCAGGAAAAATACTCCGCCCTGGTAGGGACTGTCGCTCTGCAACAAGAACCAGAGACATCAGGAGACACACAACACTGAAGACCTGCAGAGAACCTGACTGTCATTTCTGGTATAAGAATGTCTTTGTTGATAAAAAATGGCAAAGTAAAGAGAAAGTTGTGTTTTACTGATTAAACTCCAGTTGATAATGATTAACTTGTAGTAGAAATGACATCAATACTCTACAGCTTCATATATAGTGAAACGTTTCCTGTTCTATCTTTCACTGTATGATTCATATTGTTTTATATTCACGCTAATCAATCAATCAATGAATCAATCATACATGCTGGGTGTTTCATCAGAAGGTATACAGTTTATAGCAATAATAATATTACAAAGCTTGATAAAAGATTAGTGATTTTAACAGTATGAGTCAGCAGTCCATAAATCATGGATGTAACAGGATGGACACTTAATAAAACAGTGAGTATTGATAATTTATTGTAAACTGTTTATCTACTCCTGCACCACCTGACAGTACAAACTGCCTCCTCACACTGTTAAAGCTCGCTGTGTTCAGGGTCAGTTGGACATTTCAGTGTCTGATACTCACAGGTCCCATTATAGTCGCCTGCCAATGAAACACTGCAGAGGAGCAGAGAAACAGGATTAATAATCAGGTTTCCTCGGCGTCAGGCGAGCAGGAACTCGCCCGACAGACTAACGTGGCATCAGAGGGATTTTTTTTGTTTGTGTTTTTTTAAAGGAATAAAAAGTCTTACTGTCATCGCCGACGGGCCCAGCGGAGCACTGAGCCGGAGGATCTCTGGCCAGGTCATTTAGTTCCTGAAGGAAAGACGAAGAAGAAAGAAGATACAGAGGAAACAGAGAAAAAGAAGAGGCCCTGATTATAATCCACAGTCCCATGTTAATCCCATCACTCTCACACACTCCTACACATTTGTACACACACACATATTTTAAGTTTCTGGCTTATGATTGACAGGATCAATCCTTTAGAGTTTGACCGACTTCGTGTTGTGGATCATAAAGAAACTTCTAGAAACCACTAGAAACTTTCCAGGCACCAACGTGTCAGTTTGGATAAATAAATAAATAAATAAATAAATAAAGGCAAAAAAATACAATATTATAAAAATTCTAAAGTTCACTATAAATCGTGAGTGAAATCATGAACAGCAAACATTCGTCTCCAGCTACTCTCAGTAAAACCTGAGCAGGAGAATTCACCTTTTCTTCTAATCTGAGAAGCGTGAAACGCTGCAGGAGGAATAAACTGTTAATCCCAGAGAAGTTTGGTGTTTTCCTGCTGGTGAAAAGGCCTTCATGCCTCCTAGCTGCTGTTCAATAAATCAACACAGCCTGGAAAACAGACCGCGCTCTGCCTCTGAGCCGGCTTCAGTCCGTCTGCTGCCCGACGGAGATTTTTAAATTTAATTCTCACCTGCAGCTGAAAACGTTCAGCTGAGAGACGACACGACCGTCCTGCTGCCTAACCATGACTCAGCATGTTTTATAAGAACGGATCTGTTCTTTTTAAAGTTTATACCCGAAATTTAAGATGCAGTGTCAACTGGGCCGAGGAGGGAAACTGTGTTGATCAGAATCTGAGTGTTTTGCAGACAATCCCAATCACTTAAAATCACCCTGATCAGGCCTCAATATTGATCTTTGATATCGACGCAGCAGTGCCAGATTGACACTTCAATCTTGAGTCATGTGATGCACCTGGAGGAGCAAACTGAACGCACAGCAGCGTGAGACCAGTCAACAGGCAGCTAAGACTCGCCAACAAGAAAAATGGAAAAAGTCTCGAGTGGAAATACTTTGGCTCCCAGGCAGACGAGAACGCCGACACTGCTGATCTCCACAAACCAAACCAGTCGTGTGTTTCACACAAAAAGGAGAAACCGCAAATGATTTCGATCAGCACCACAAAGACCGACATCCTGGTTCTTTTTAAATAAAGTGATACTGAGCTCAACAGGATTTGTTTTTAACGTGAATTAAATCGGGTATTGAAAATCCTGTAATTTCACTGGAATCAGCATTAGAGGAATCAGTCGTAACGCTCAGGATGAATCATAAAAGTTGAGCTGAACCACAAGCCTTTTTACAGTCAATTAACTCGGGGAAGAAAAAACAGGTCACTGCATTTTGGCATCTTACATACAGACAGCCTGACTGGTCTGGATTACAGCAACATTCAAAATGAAACTGTCCAATACTGAAGATATTCCAGTTATTCAAAGATAATGAACCATATTCTCTGATCAGAGTGGAAATAAAAAAAAATATAAATATACTAAATTTTACACATCTGTCCACACAGTAAAACCTGACAGCAAACTGAGCGGCAGGCCTGGTTTGACTTTGTGTCTGACTCTGAGTTTCAGATGTTGGTTTGTCGGCGTTTCCTGTCTAAAATGACAGTCAGCTATCTGCTGCTGAGCAACAACTGTTTACATCGTCTGACCGGGTCAAAGGTCACACGGCCGAGTCTCACCAAGCACCAACTTACAGCTAATTCAGCTGCTGGATGATCAGATTGAGTAAAATGACAGCAGCAGAGTTTTTAGGTCCATTTTAAAACAATCCTTGATGTTAAAGTTGAACAGCAGACAGACCGATCTGCACTGTGTGACAGCAGCTTCATGACTTTCCTGTTAATCAAAAACCAGCATGGTAAATGACCAGCCACTGCTGAAGCTTCAGTCTAACAAACACTCGGCTAAGAACTGGCTGTCTGAAGGTGAGCTTCTCAAGTTAAAATCCATCAGACTCTGGTGGATGTGTTAGACGCTGCTGCAGAGACTAACAGCAGAGATTCACACACTTTGTGTCTGTACCAACATCAGCCGGATGCATGTCAGTATTTTCTCAGGGTGGGTTTTGAAGGAGGGCGAGCTGCATACACACAGGAAGCTGTGGTCTGCTTTGTTACCGGGACAAAGCGGCGAGGCGGGCATGCAGAGATGGACGACGAGCGCGGCTGAGAAACGAGCAGCAGACACCTGTCAGTTTCTCTGCAGCAAGACGGCTGCTATCATCTTCTGTCTGGGCGGACGAGGGTGTCGAGATGAGCTCGATTTAGACTGATCTGTTATGACTGACATGATTAACAGAATATGTGAAGCTCGCTGAAATCACCTGTGCCCCCGATACAGCAGAAATCACACAGAGAAGAAAAATGAACTGTGTAAAAAATAATAAATGTAAAAAACAAATGAAAAAAAAAACATCTACGAGAGCAATTCACACGTCTGCCTTCACCAAAACACAGGAGGTATTTCATTCTTTACAGACTCAGCAGGTTCACACAAGGTCAAAATCACCAGTGAGCATCAATATTACTGCAAAACAGGTGGAGGAAGGTGAAACGGGTAAAAGGTGAAGGGGAATTTTATGCCCGACTATCAATCAAAACAGAAGAGCCTATGAGTATTTAACACCTACACGCTAAAGGATGCAGCCATGTTTCACATTAAAACTTGATCAGATGTGACCTTGAAGTCACAATAAAATTGTGAAAAACACTTCCCACCTGATGAGAACTTTTCAGGTCATATTATACATGTACATGTATTTAACAATACATGTACAAAATTTTAGTTTTGTGCATTTTTATGTCAAAATGCTTTCACTTCCTGGAAAGCGTGTATTTACAGTTTTTTATTTCATGTTGTACCAGCAGCCGACAGAAAAAATCCAACTAGTAAAGCATCATGTTATTGAACGATCTTGCCCCTCCCATCAAAACAAAACAAAAAAACACTTTGCTCTCCCTGATGGATGCTGATATCCCATTGGTCCACACAGCTCAACTCTTATGAATACATGATCCCTGTGTTAAATCCCCACCAAATTTTCAAATGGAAATGAGTAAAATCATAGAAGGAAGCCACTCTCTTTCACCTTTAACCCTTATTTACAGAAATAAGGTTTATTTTATTCCATGATGAGAAACTGGACGAGCCTGCAGGTTTGTTTTTTGTGTGCGGTAAACTGAGGCTACAGGCTCCTCTGCAGGTTTCGTAGATAAAAACAAGAAAAACCAGTTGGGCTGCAGAGGAGACGAGGCTTCAGATCTGTGCAGGCGATGTCTTCCCTGACAGGAGCAGTAATGCTGTTTTTCATTTTGTTTAGCCTCATCGCTTAATCTTCTGTGACGCTGAAAAACAACAGCTGGGAAGTTGTCGCGCATTCAAACCTGTTTGCATCTGTCACGACGCCATGAAGTCAGGTTTTCTGTACACTTTAGTTTCTCCTGATCAGCGTTTTGACTCCTAACACACATGAACCTGGTGATCAAACATCTCACTTCATGTTTTCCAGTAGAGATTGTAAGGTCGACCACGAATCCAAAACTGCAGCCAGTCATCATGTCATGTCCTGTCAGTCTGACGTCTCAAAAAACAATGCATTGAAAATCATTCATCTCGCTGGTTTGATTTAAAATCATTTTAATTCTGTCATTCCCTACACGTGACTACAGAGATCTCCTTGTTGGTGAATTAAGAGATCAGAGTCCATCACTAAAGCCTCACATCATTCTGGAACAAGAGAAGAAGAGAAGAGGACGCCAACTTGTTACAGATTGAAAGTGTTCATGGTTAACTGTCTGAAACATCTCCATCCAAAACAATATTTATCAGTTTAAAATCAACTAGCAGTCGACTTATTAAATCGCTTTGCCAATTAACTGGACCTATTATCTGGCATTTCGAAATAAACAGCATCGGCCGATGCTCGCGCTCATGAGATCGATAAACAGAAAATGTCGGCAGACGTGCAGGCGGCCTGTCAGTGTGGTGCTGTGGGTCGATGTTAGAGCACCCCCTTGTGTCAGTTTCTCCATTCTACGGCCGGGCGTCAGTACTGTGGAACTGTGGGAAACGTGCCAATACTGAATGTAACGTAACCTGAGAGAAAACGGCAAGAATTCAATTCCTCGCTTTTAAAGCTCAACTTATTACAGAATTTTTTTTGGCTTTTGTTTTATTTGACAGCGACAGTAGAGACAGAAAGGAAAGACACAGGAGAGAGAGGCGATGACATGCAGCAAAGGGCGCAGGTCGGAATCAAACCTGTGCTGTCACGGTAGTAAGATGTGGTACGAGCTCTATGCTCTGCGCCACTGGAGCGCCCCCAAAGCTCAATATATTCAGCTAGCCACTCTTAATGAAAATACAGTGTTAACTGTCTGTATAAATTACATCAATTCTGGTCTGGTTGGTTGGGAATGGCAGTGGTAGTGAGCTTTCAACCAGCTAAACTAGTTAAGAGGGGTTGATGAACTGATGTGTGTGCGTCCCCAGCCCACAATCCTACTGCCGACGAGCCGGGGTCGAAAACATTGATCAGATTTCATTTGGGATGGCTGTGGGATGGTAAACAAGTGTGACTGTGAATAATTTTATTGTTGGTGAGCCGGTGGTTTGCCGTTGTTAAACATGTTACATAACATAAACATGTTTTCTTCATCAGTGGCGCTCACATACATGATCAGTGTAAAGTCTGTCAGCAGCACAGGAGCATTAACAGCAGCTAGCAGAATTATTCTCAGGTGGGCAGAGCCAGCAGCACGAAGACAGGACGGTTCAACCTCTCCTCTCAAGTCAACAATCTGCCATTGAGAGCGATTGATTTGATAGTTTATAAGATACCCAACATTACAGTCAGATGCATTTGCTAATGGGCTTGAGATAGCCTTGATTTCAACAAGTGGGCTTACGTTAACGGAGTCTGAAAGCTCATGTCAACTTGCCAACAACGTTTTGGGGAACGAAGGTTGTGGGCTTCATGCTAACAGAACATTTTGTGTGTGTGTGTGTGTGTTTGTGCTTCAATTCACCAAGCTAACTTGGCACAGTGTTTAATGAGAGATAGCAGTGGATTTGCAGGACAGAATCTGTGCTCTATCACACTCTTGTCACCTCCAGTCACTTGGTAGATGATATGAGCAGGCTGTGCAGTGCAAGTGAACAAACTTATTTTTTAATGTGTTTGATTGCTTAGATAAATAAAAGCAAATCTAAAACCGTTACTGACTGGCATTAAATATATGTTGTTATAATGTATAGAATAATGCAGTTGAATGACATCGCTTCTGAAACATTGTACCCCACTCTCCCTTAAATAGCAGCCATGATCTGAAAATCTACAGTATAACCCAATGTATTTTTCTATTTCGTTAATAAAAATTCCATCTATAACATGCTACTGGCTAAAATAAACATGTATATGAGACTGTAATGTGTCTTATTTGTTACTCAAGTTGTTGTATTTTAGCAGATAAAAAAAAAAAAAAAAGATATCGGCATTATGTATCATCTGCCCCGCTCTCTCTGTACCAGCATCGGCCATTGAGAAATCCATATCAGTCAACCGCTAAAATCGGCCCTAAACCTACTGCAGCAGATATGCTTTCCAAAAGTAGGGCTGACTGTTTTAGTGTATATAAATGAATAAATGAATATAAATGATCACTGTTTTTTTTTATCCTGGACTGCTGACATCAGTGGATTTGCTGCCATTTTTGCCACCTGTGTGAACACAGTTTGTAACATCAGATAGGAAATAACGCTGCTAAACTAAAATCATTTCATCTCACATCCCACTTGTAATAATCAGCTGACATGATTGTTTTTCCCCTCCAAATGGCAACTTATGTTTACTGAAAAAATAATATGTGAATGTGACATAAACCCCTAGTTACCCATTATAGTTTACTACGTGAAAGCTGAGTGGGCAGAATTACCTAGTGGTACTTGTCAGGTGAAAGCTGAGTGAACAGGTTTTGTAGTATTTACCGGGTACAAACTGTACAAGTGCACAGTTTGTATCGACCATCGTTCACATGTGATGTGAACACAGCATTAGAGACAGGCTGAGGCTCCCTGCCTGGCATAGATGGGTTTATTTTTACACTGTAAGTGTTGTGGACAGAGCTGGTGGAGAGGCCAGAGCAGGATTCAGCCACCCTGGGAAAAGACATGCTACTTATATGACAGGGCTTGTATTTCCAGCTCTGAGGTTTCCCTGAACGAAAAGTTGCAGTGTGTTGGCATGTGACATATGGCCCTGCAGCCCCAGCTCAGCTTTCAGATCGACAAACACTGACCAGCAACACGGCTGCGATCTGCCAGGTTGGGATTCAGACACTCGGCTGTTACAGCATGAAGTGAAAGAAAAACTTAAGACTGAAAACAGTTAGAGCTAAACCTGATAACTGGAAGCTAAGCTATTAACAAAACGACACTCTGGCCCAAATGTTAATGTAAGCACGGGATGTTAACACATTTTATTGACAAATCTGAATGAAGGCAGTCAATCGGGCACTTCTGTAAAGGCCTAGCTAAAGCTAAAGCTGAAGCTAACATTAGGTCAGTAAAATGGACCATTGTTTGGACTGAACCCAGTAACAGCCCCGCCATCGGGCTTTCATCAAAACGCTGCATACTGCCCAAACAATGAACGTGAACATGACATTAACATAGTACTTAACTGTTTCCACCCCCTTCCAACTCTAAAAGCCAAATTATCTTAATTTTAATGTTTTCTATCAAATGTACGAGAGCTGTGTCATTCACACCAGCTAGCTCAGTGTGGGGATAGACAGCTAACAAGCTAGCGCTAGCTACCGCAATTCCGTCAGCTAACGCTAGCAACAAACAGTTCTATCACCCCGATTAAAAAGCAAATAAAATATCACACACGAGTTCATATTAAAGGGTAAGTAAAGACAATTGGTTACCTTGTGAATTCGCTTTAAAGCCATTGTGTCTGTGTGAAGGGACCGGCTGTCGAGGAGGGTAGGCCAGCTAGGTGATGCTAACTAGCTAGCATCTAGGACTTCGCTAGCTTTTGTGGCTGGCTCGATGCGCTGCGCTAGCTAGCTAGGCTACACATACGCCGAATAAACAATAAAGGTAAGTGATTTTTTTTAATCTTCCCCACGTCTTGTCTGTCGCTAGAAGTCAGTCGAAACAAAGAGCACTGGCTTGCCAACACGTCAGCCTGGCTTCACGCCGCTATTCAGATAACGGACCCCACCAACTCAAAATGTCTTCCGTAGCAGAAAATACCTCAGAGATGTGACAGAGGGGAGAGGGCTCACTCTGCGTCTATTTCCGGTCTCCGTGAATGCCATTGAGGAAGATGGCGGGAAACGCACTTGTCATATTGTGTAACACCGACCCAACAGATATGTAAATTCCAAATTCCCAGAGACTGTCTAACAGCTGATTTTTATGTGAGGCTGCATTTTTACGTCACTTATTCTGTTTCTGTGCTTAAGGTTGTCAAGTTACACAAATAAGGGTGTTCCGTAATTTTGTTTGACTTGAAAAAAAAAACTTGAAAAAGATGTGGTGGCAATTCATTATTAACATCATTATGTCTAGTCCTTACAATCAGTTTGCATCACCGTTACATGGATTTGCTGTAATAAATATTACAGAGTTGTCCAGGCAGACTATCATCAGAGCAAATATAATTGAATCAGATCATGATAATTAACTGTCATCCGATCAGAATGTGTGACAGAAATAAAGTAGGAGGCTTTGTAATTATTTTGCTGGTTGATCTTTAACTGTCAAATGTTTCTCTCAGGACCAGCAGCCATCAGGGGCGAAGACTCTCAAACAGACAGGACGGAACTGTTTCTATTCTAGTCCAGATGGTTTAGTGTAAGTGTCAGTGGTATTTGTGACACACACACACACACACACACTGGAAAAAACACAGAGACTTCAATTTGGTTAGCCTCATATTCACGTGCAATTCATGTAACATATCATCATCAATTGTACAAGATGGTATCTCAGAATGTTTTAGAGTGATTTGTCTTCCCAATAGAAGATCTCGTTCCACCACCAGCCAATGACAGGTACCCAGCAGCTAATGAAGTTCACACACCAGTAAAACCATTAAGAACTTTGACTGGTTTCCTAGTGTTTACTTCACTTTACAGGCTAGAGGTCTGTCAGGGAAGCTTTGGTGTTTAGCTGCTGTGTGCTGGAACTGAAAAGTCAGGAAAAATTGCTTAGATATGTTTCCCTTCATCTAACCAGTGATGTCACAACGAGGCAAAAATCCAGAGGAGATGGGATTGACAGCAGATTACTGAGGAGAATATTCCGATATCATGTAACATTTTCTGTCTCTGTCTGATCAGCCAAACATGAAAACACACAGGATCAAAATGTCTCATCAGAATCACTTCAGATTAAGGATTAGATTACATTACAGTATGTATTGATAAATTCTACACTAAGTATTGTGATGTGGTAAGTTTGTATGAGAGATCCCAAAATGACAATGACGTGATGCTGCGTGTAACTCGGATGTTCTGTTCTGTTACTGTTCTTATTCTGTTCTTATTTCAGTCATGGAGACAGTGAGGCAGCACTTCTCTGTTATTTCCCACCCATCATTTCTAGTGTTCAGTATCCTGCCTCTCACACTGTGATGGTTCTTTAAATCAAAGTGAATAAAAATAACTAGTAAATAAAATAACTGACAGGCCTGTCCTTCTTCTTTATTCAATATTGTCAATTTTTATGTCAAATTACCATGAATTTTACAAGCAGACATGACATGAAGCTCATTAACTAACTGCCTCTGGAAATTCCTGAAAATTCACTATTTCTCTGAATACTATTCTGGTACTTATGTAGGCCTACACACACACACACACACACACACATAAATATGAAACTATTCATTTATTAATTTATGCATGCAAGACAGAAGGCCTGTGTATTTGCGTTAGCTTTTCAGTTAGCTGACAATTTATTGTCTTCTCTCACTGAAAATATTTTGTGTGTCAAAGTTTCAAAATCAATCCACAGAGTGCATTTTCTTACATTTCCAAATTTTGGAGGTAACTATCCAGTTACTGTTAAAACTTTTTGTGTATTTGTATGTTTTGGGATATTTTTTTAAGTCAGTAATTTGACTTTTACTTGGGTTTGTTCATACTTGAATTTGAACACTGAACTACAGCTTCACAGCAGGACTGAAACATGAGCTTCTCTCTGAACAGACGTTCTAGAACTCTCTGGTTCACGGGAGCGCGTGCACGCTGAAAGAGCGCGCCGCAGCAAACGGTGAGTTTCCATGGGAACGAGTCAAACTTTTATTGGCGCTAAAAACACTGAAGTTTTCCATGTTGAGTTTCCAGTGTCTCTCAGACCGTTAATCTGTCGTGTACATTTTAATCTCCAGTTATCAGCCTGAAGAGCGGACGGGCTGCGGAGGCGCCGCCTCACGCAAAATGATTCTGTTCATCAGCAGCTTCAACATCTCGGAGCTGTCTCGGCCGTTGAGAAAATTATTATTCATCTATTTTGAACTATATAGCCTATACTGGAAATTTAATAATAATAATAATAATAATAATAGACAACTGAGTTTTGTGAAGCTTAACTTCATTCCGCTATAAAGTTTTACCTCCGATAAACATAAATATTGATGGCCCTTCACACTCTATCAGTGATTAATATTCATTAACTTTCATTTTA
>OMKZ01029645.1:0-10491 GCA_900302535.1 Neoniphon sammara
CACATTTTCACTGTACACGGAGGGAAGAAGTATATGACGTGTAAGTCAAGATCTCGTATGGATTTGCATAGTTTCCACCACCTCAGGCGGAGTCGGTTGTGTAGAAAGCATGTAGGTCAATAGTACTGTTGCTATGAGGAGAGGAGTGACGTGGCTTCTGCTGCCCACTGAGGTAGCCTACAGTACATCTGGTCTGATACACACAAGCTGGCTTTATGGCTCTCCCCGACGTCCTTTGTTGATAATGCTGCATACTAGCAGACACTGGAACAGATAGTGTGTTGCTACACCTAACACCTTATATGCAGGGTAGGGCTCAGACATCAAACTGTGCAGCACTGTATGCTGTGTTGGCACCATTCACCTAATAATGTGATTATTAAGCTAAATCGTAAGGGTGTGCTACAGTATTTGGACTAGTCTACACACACATACACAAAGCACATGACCCCCACAGGCTTTTTACTGTTGTGTCCTCACTGAGGTCTGTGGGAGTGAACCACTGATGTGGGTCATGTGTTGTGAGTTAACCTTTTAAATCCTACTTGTGCTGCCCAACAGCATCTGGCTGCTCTGTATCACATTAGTATGGCAGTCAGGGGGTCTCATGATGGGGGTGGGGACCGGAATGGATAATGAGCTTCGATTGGCTGCAGTGGCAGGCAGCCTTGGTCGATGAAACCGCGCACGGGCTGCAGTCTTGAGTTCAGACCCCAACCCAGATGAGAGCACGCCGCTCTCTGACTGAAGATTGAATCCTGTGTTTGACCTTCCAAGAAGACTAACATGAAATATTTATGAGTTCACACTTGATGGTGTGTTAACGGCGCAGGCAGAGTTATGTTCATCTCAGGGGCACAATTCTGCCCACTAGCATCTGTTATGATTAAAAAAACAAAAAAAGAGCCATTAGATTGAGAGTTAAAAGAAACAGCAGAGCTGTAGTATCCACAAACCGTTATAGCCCGACTCCTCGGTGGTTCATTGTAGAGGTGTATGTAGGTTGAACAGAGGGATTTACTCTGTAGTTTCAGAAGCAGCTGACACACTAGCATATAAACCTCCACTGAGATGTGTAGTTATTGTTAAGCTCTACAGGCCCACATTGAGTAATTACACTTTGCTTAGCAAACTTACTCAAATTACTGCCCATGTCATGTAATAAATAACGGTAATTCAGAGTCAAGGGCAAAAACTAAACACATTTTACTGTACCCTGACTGCACCGAGAGCCAGCCTATGGACCGGTTAGCAGTGTGCATTAGGAGTTATGCAGGACAGGGCAGCCCGTGGCCTATCCAGACCCCTGCTCATCCATCTTGTGTCGACATTCCCATTTGAGCCGGGCTGCAGATAAATCAGCTTCAGGCTGCTGAAGCCCAAAGGCAGTAAATTAGAGCCCCCTGTGGAAAATCTGCCGGCTCAGATGATTATCACAGCTGCACTGTAGAAGCAGCCGCACCTTCCTCCTGACAGGACAGACAACCCTGATGTGTATACTGTACATTCCCCAGATACCTTCGCACATTGCCTAAGACTGTATCACATTTGGAGTGCAGGAGGAAGCCTACACATTGTGTGAGAGGTGAGGAGGTTGTTACACAAATCAAGAGCCTTTATCCCAGTAGGATTTCATGAATTAAAAAGACTCAATGACTTTACGTTTTCCATCCATCCATTAAATCCTATTCCCGCTCAAAAGTCCTCTGGAGGGAGGCTTGAAGGCTGCGGCTCCAGGTATCACTCTTTGGAATGCGCTGCGATAGCACCTCACCTTTCCAGCCCGAGGGACGAGTATCGACCCGCTAGCCCACTCAGCATCTCCCTCAGCTATATCCACGGGTGGGGTGGGAGTGCTGTGACCTTGGAAAAATAAGCCACCCACAGGAATGACTGTGTCATCATTGCCGTCATCCAATCTGGACCACACGCGTGCGGCGAGTAGGAGTGGAGTGCCAGATCAGTACTGGCCTGACTGGAGGGGGATGCAGTGCTGGCCTGTGGGGACCAGATGGCCCTCCAGCTCCTGCAGAGGACCCAGGAGTGTCAGGCTCCCACGACAGCATTTTTATGATCCTGTGTGTGTGTTTGTGCACACTGTGTTCGAACACATACTTGTGTGTGTATGAGTGTGTGGGTGTTTTGTACTCACGCCCTAATCCCCACCTGCAGGTAGGATAACATGAATAGAAAAGACCTTCAGGCTCTAGAGCTATTCATTAAGCGATATCCACAATAAGACTGCTGTAGACACTGAAGTGGAGGCCCCCTAAATCTTACCTGAACCTTGGTGGCTTCTTCCTCAGTTTCCCCTACAATGCATCTGCTTCTCACCTTATGTGTTTTGTCACAGATTGAAGAGCTATCAGCAGTTGCTCTGAATAGAATGCGCCACAGGGCCTTTTGCATGTTTTTTTTAAGATATGTCAGATTTAGTTGCACATATTAAACAGTATGTTGTGCGGCAGGGCCTATTAATTGGTCTCAGGTGTAAACAGTCTTACTCATTAAGCCCATTGATTTAAGTCAGATGTGTGCGGACTACTGGAAACCCGATCCCCCTCTCTCAAATGCAGTTTTCAGAAACCTGCAGAATCTCAACAAGGCCCCTTTAAGTCAGGTTCATTTATATCGCCTTCTATCACAAGCATGTCTAAAAGGATTTTACATATCACATATAGCACACTTAAACAGTGAATGCCATGTGCAATACATACATATACTACATCGTAGAGAGTATACCTTACTACGTCGAACATGTTCCCCTCTTCCCCTAACAAATCAAAGCATACCTACATGTTTTTGGACTGTGGGAGGAAAACTTTTTGGATTCTTTGTCGCAGGTAAGTGTAAGTGCTTGTATTGATGAGAGTTATCTTGACACCACAGTTTAACTCTGTAGTTCTGCACCAGGGCAAGTGCCACATTTCCAGATCAAACCAGGATGCCGCGGTCAGGCCGATCAAATCCTTTAGCAGACACATCAGGCCAATAAAAAGCCAATCAGAGTCAGAACAGTCAGCGTTATTCACCATTGATATGAAGGAGGTGAGGGTATGATTCTACTCAACCAGCTTCAGTGGTGGTAGTCTGTAAAACCCTGCAAAGAAACCTACCTCGCCATGCCTTCAGAAGCTTCTAACCTACCCTAAAAGAATTTCCCTGGCACGAGTTTCAGCGGAGAGTTGTTAGTGTCCCGTGATGGTCTATGGTGTCTCAGGGGCTTCTTTGCCCTGCCAAGAAAAACTTTCAAACATGCAAAAGTATTGGATTTTTTGGCATGAAAATGGTCAAAATTGCACAGAGAAAATATCAGCCTCCAAAAAGTCTTATCTGTTGAACGCTACAGGAGACCACAACAAAGACGGCTGAAAAAAAAAAAGCTTAAAAAAATGCTGATTAACATTCAGGAGTTTTGCCTTTAAACCTGCTGGTTGGTGGTATTGAAGTTTTGTCCTTTTATCATCCGCATAAGTTTGGACTATGGATGGATATGCATTTTTTTTCATGTAATGCTGCCTACACAAGCCTCTGTCCTGTGTGGACCCTGAAATTTGAATCCTTGTGATTTGATCCTTTTGGGTATTTTCAAAATCTTTGATCTCACAGGTATTGTAAGCAGTTTGGTATTGCAGTATCTGGGTAGTACTGAGGTACACCACAACTCTTAACAGACAAATAGTTTCATCCAAAAGCAGAGGGGGAGTGTGTGTGTGGTGTGTGTGTGTGTGTGGGTGGGTGAGGGGGGTACTGTTCTCCACTCTTCTTAAAAGTAAAGTGAGCCGCTCACGTGAAAGACCAGTTGAAACGGGGACGCACAAGTCGTACGCACATTTTGCCAAACTGTCTTTCATCACTTGAGGGTGTGTGTGCCTCGGTGTTAAATTACACCCCTCAAAGCAGCCTGCACCATGAAATCTCCTGTCTGGCTATTCTGTGAACTGATACCCTTCATCCCCGCATTGCTTTGGGACTCACTTGACACAGTTAGTGAGATTGGGGATGGTATTATTCCATACAGTTGCTGGAGTATAACGGACAGCTCGGAGATTGTCCCCACTAAGCCCAGCCTTCCTATACATCTTCCATTTCAGAAATCCATGCTTTTTCTAGATAATGTTTTGTCTCGATTCCACAGTTTTTCTTTAATATGAAGCACGGCGATTTTGTCTGGACAGCATGAAAATGAACAAGACTGTCCCACAAAGTCAAACAGCTGTAACGTTTTTTGATGTGAATGTCAAAGTTCAATACTAGGATATAGATTTGTGATCAGTAAATTATTGCCACAAGTTGTATGTAATTACATATAGTCTGCTTTTGTAACAATACTTTTGTTAGGCCTGGGTGTAAAATCCGAAGTCATTTTGCTGCTTACTTCCCTCATTTGTGTGTTTACTTCCCAGGATTCTTCACTGCATAAAAGCAGCGCTCTGAGCAGAAATCAACCTGCACTTCATCTGCTATTTTTCTGTCGACTTCTCAGACAAGTTATCAAGGACAAAATGCTATCATAGAAAGAAGCCATTATAAGGGATTGTCATTTTTTAATAAAGTTGAAAACTGAGACATGAATCCTTTTTTTTTTTTTTTTTTTTTACATTGAACATTGTTTTCTTAAACAGTACAAATGACGTCTTTGTATCAGTAAAATGTACAACACAACATAAAGAAGAGCGTTGTCCACTGAAATCTATTTACATGTTTTTACACTGAAATTAAATACATCTGCTCCATTCCATGTTTCAACAGCTTCGTCTTAAGCGAGCCACATCTGGATGTAATGCGGTTGAGATACAGTATTTGTGTACAATTAATAGAAACTGAAACCACAGATAAACAAAATGAAATGTGGAATGTGGAAAAAAAGACTGCATCTGGCAAAGTGTTGACTGTAGAGACACGCAAGTTCAGAGTTATTTACTGTAATTGTCTCTTTTGCAGTCATGTTCTTCATCAGTCGCTCATTTACTCACTTATTTTGGATTTTATTAAATTATTAAAATCCTTTGGGGAATAAATCAGAAGAATACGCCCCTTGTTAGAGGTTCAATGAGTACAGGTCAATGTCTTGTGTGTGTGGTAGAAACCATAAAACATGACAGAACTGGAAAAAGCACACTGCCAGCAATATCCCATACACCATTTCATCCATACTTTTTTTTTTTTTTGCCTTTTGTCCTGTGCGTCGCGTAAAGAAAAGATGCTTTAGTTACATGAACAACAGATGAGAATCAAACTCAACTGCTGACCGAAATAATGGCACAGATACCAGTTGATGATGCATCAAATGTGTGTGAACAACCACCCAGAGGACAATGACATCATTACTTAAATAGAATAAACAGATAAGGAGGAAAATTGGGAGGTAGATGGCTGGAAGTGACTGAGTAAAGTAAAAAGAATGTGAATGTCTTTTTTTTTATTATTCTTAAATCAAAATGATTTACTATTATACAAATTGGGCCAGCTTTCATAGTAGGAGATTTTCTGAGCACTGTCACATTTAGCTGAGACCAGAAAGGTGATTGCACCTTTAAATTGTTAACTTAAGAGCATGAACAAATGTTTCTTCATATTCAAGGTAAGCAATCAACTACAGTAGTAGTATGGTGTAAAAAAACACAGTTGCAGCTACAGTAGTAAAAGGGGAACCATGTTCTGAGAGCTTAAAGCTATGACACACTGTCTAGAGAGACAAGCTTTTTTTTTCTTGTTTTTTTTTAGACATGTGACTAATAGATGAGGATGGTTGATCCTGGCCAGATGGAAAACTAAAAACCTACATGGAACAGAGGAGGTATGATTCATATATACATCTCCCTCTGCGGGCTGGTCTATACACTGTACAGGTGCTTGGCAAAACACATTTATCAAATGTCTTATGTCTCAGAGTATTTACATCTTCACATTTATAAATATTGTACATTAACATAAGTTAGTAACAGCGGTCCTGAGATGCATGTCAACATCTCATCAATGTGAGTCCGTTCTCTCATTAGGCACGGCACCGTGGAAAAGTCCAGGACGGATTCTTCAGTGAAATACAGACTTAAGAAGTTTAAAGAAAATGGCTGACTATATTAAACCAACTCAGAATCTAGTTTTGCCATTGGTTTCAGTAAAAAGCACTACACAAAAGGAGGGAATATTGATCATCCTGAGATAATCCTGCAAAGAAAATGGGACAGAAATCCCAATATGACCAGAAACATTTTGGATTCCTCACCACAGGAGGAATTCCAAAGTGAAGCACTTTAAGAGCGCAATTGGGGATCAGGGGTAACTGCAGAGGTGAAGTCGAGTGGTCAAGGCAGGGTATACTGTTGCTCTTATGGCCTAAGGTTTCGTGGTGGTCCATGGCTTGGCTAGGTCTGCCTGTTGCCGTACATTAGTGGAATGATGTAGACAGAGATGTCATCTCCAGAGCCTAATCTGTCATTGGATATCCTCCAGCCGCGGTCCTTTAACACCCCGCGCGCTCTCATTACGAGGTCTTGAGCTGCCATTGTGTACCTGTAGTCAACAAAAGTGATAAATGGTAAAGCCAACATCAAGACATAATGATATACAAGGAGAAGAGGTGTAAAATGGGATTACAGTCATGTGCAGTTGCCCAGTAACTCCATCTGCCTACAGCCCAATGAACTGATGATACAGTGTTTACGCCCATTTGATGAACGTTCGATAAGCTCACAAAAAAGTACCAGAGATTACCAGGCTCACAAGCTTTTCCTCGATATCAGACTGACTTATCCAAATGTTTGGAAATTAGCATAATTATGATGAGATAACAGTGTTCATCCTATCTAAATAAGATACGGGGTGAGAGGAAGTTCAGCCCTGTCTGGTGACTGCAGCTGTGCTATGAGTGAACGTGCCTGTGCTGGTCATCGGGGTCACAGTTGGTCAGGAAACAGGTAACCGCCTCGGCCACTTCCTGGTTGGAGAGGACATCCCAAAGGCCGTCGGTTCCCAGCACGAGAACGTCATCGGCTCCGTGCTCGTACTGCGAGAGCGGGTAAACTTTCACCTGCGGGTGAGGGGAATAATGACAGAAAAAAATCTTAGCTGAGATGCTCGGTTCCTGAGAAGCACTTGTACCTTGCCTGCTGACATTTACAAGAGGAAGATAGATGTATGTGAATCTCCTGTGTGGCCTTGGCGAACAGGCTTTCTCTTCATGAGGGGAGTTATCTCTGCCATAATTCACATCTTTCTTTGTGTATATATTCTACCTCTATCTTCTTCTGAAAGCCAGTGATGGCCTCAAGCTTTCATAATGATCCTCAGGCAAAAAGATCCTCAGATGGCATGTTACCGTGGCTACTCTTGTAAAGCATGATGGCAGTTTACCATAGCTGAAAGAAGCGCACACTCTGAAATAACACACACAAATAATTTCCCCCCTGGCCTTGGTTTCTGCATCAAGTGATTGAGTTTGGCTGCTTCAAATAACTACGATGCTACCAAGGGGAGCTAACAGACAAAAAACTAGAGCATGGCACTCTCTTGGCTCTCCACAGGAGATATGTCACCTCACCAAGACTGCAAGGGCCACTGCTAAAGCAAAGCAGCATGACCACTGTGCCTGCAACAGTGGCTGTAAAGAAATCAAAATGACTTCCGGGTGGATCATGAGCTTCCATGTTGCGGTGAACCTTGTGATTAAGTCAGTCTGGCAAGGCAGAAAAGCAGTGGAGCTATTGTCCCGATGTAAGAGCGGACCATGAGAGACACAATTCAAACAATTTATTTCAAAATGCATGAAGGAGACCTCAACATGGGAGTGTATTTATGTTCACAGGGCCCTGTGTTCCTCCGGTCCAATTTTTTCAAACTGAAAACAGTCCCATATTCCCCCAGTCCTATGTTCCACCAACATAAAAAGAATTGCAATTTCCATACCTCTGGTATATTAACAGAAACATACTGTTTCTGCATGTTCAGTGAACAATATCTGAAATGTTTCTTTTTATGTACAAGCTGCTTCCATACATACTCTCTTATCCCAACACACTTGTGTGATACATTACAGTAAACATGAATAAAAATCTATCTTGGGAAGGCTTTAAATGAATGCTTTTACATGTTATTTTATTTATGTTATTAGAATATAAATACGTGGATTAGGATGTTTTAAGATAAGATTTTTTTTAATATGCAGCATTAACAATCTTAGATTACTAAACTTAAAGTTGGCATTAATGCAGGCATGAACATTAGTCACATGCAAGACACAAATGATTAGCAATATAAAAATATCTCCCATAAGCCACAAAAAATAAGCCAATCTACACCCACTTCATTTTCTCAATCTTTGTGTACTACCCAGCCAGCTCCAGTGCTCATCTATTTCTCTGATATATGTCAAGTGTCCCATCAGTCTTGTCATCATCACTGTCCTCTGCACTGTCCACACGCTCAATATCAGGTGGTTCAACAAAGGTGTTGGCATTATCCATTTTCTCCAACTGAACTTATTAAATTGCCACCTATGCACTATTGATTCTTCAGTTGAGATGAACAAAGGCATGAACATTACTCTTCTTTTATGTTGAGGGAACACAGAATTTGAGGGAACATTTTTTCAGTTTGGAAAAAAAAAAACACAAACATTAAAGGAGGGGCCCTGGGTGGACCCCTTCAACCTCAATGTCTCTGGAAGAGCGCTTATGACATTTGATTTCTGACCCAGTGCCTATATTTGAACTCATTATCATCATGATCTCATGATGATAACTCAGTGAGTGTCTCAGTCAGCTTTTTTCCCAAACCACTCGAGGACAAGTTTCGGTTTGTTGTCAAGGGCAACTGGATTAAATCACAAAGAGATCAGTTAAATCATGTACTGACTGCTCATCTGAAATGATGTAAGGAAAATTTTGAGTGTTACTGATGCACCTCGTGTGCCACTTAATTTCATTTTTTTCTTTCTTCAATTTTTTATTTGTAGCATGTACTTAATTAAATTGTTCTAACAATGCCTTTACATGAGTTTTTTTTCTTTTTTTGCAAAACCCTGCAGGGTTTTCTCAACCTCTCCCCCATGTTTTGGTCATATAACTGTCTATTCTTGACATGTGAACTACATGATCCAGTGAGAACTCTCAATGCTCAGTTTCCAACACATCTTACACATACTGATACTCTTCTTACACTCTATATGAAACAATAGTGAGTGCCAGCATCTCAAAGGAAAATTATATATAAAAAAGTCGACATCAAAAACTCCTGTAAGAACCAAGAGCTGAACTGTGACTGAACTCGGAGGGCAATGAATTAAAGATCAAGAGAATGCATGGGCTTCGTGACGGCTGGAATCGTGGGGTTTGTGTGCAGCAGACGCGAGGAAGGAAAGGATTCATTTGAGAGTGACGGTTGGTGTGGAATGTTAATGTCCAGGTTGACCATGAAGTCCGCAGTGTGGACTATTAATGACCGGGGGCATTTTAGACCGTTCCCAGTGGGCTCATGACATTTTATCATGAAGTTGAGGTTATGAGGTCGAATGCAAGGGAAAAATCCACCCAGAGGATTTTAACACTGTTCAAAAAACAGCTATTGGTCATGATCCTTGCATTTCAGGACCCACTTTGCTGTGTATTTTTTTTTTTTATGCATAACTGCAAAAATGTAGATGACGTGATGTCAAGATATCTCCAGCTTAGCCACAATGGAGTTTGATAGAAAAAAAATGTTGCAGGTACCTTTAACATTAACAAGCCACTTCTTCCTAAACTCAACATTTTGTACCAACGTTCAACAATCATACAGCTAGAAATCCACTGTAGAATTGCCACAGTTTGTGATTTGTCCTTCAACACTGGCCTCAGTAGTTCATATACAATGCAGCTTCCAAACGTGTACTGATTAAGGGGCACGGCCACAATCATACACATACTCTGATCTTCACAAACTACTGAACTTCTCTAGAAATTGTTGAAAAGTCACTATGGAAACCTAAGGAAATCACTAACTTAAGTAGAAGTAGATGAGGCAGGCTGCGGTAAAATTTCAACACTAAAGAACAAAATGACTCTTGGGATGCATTAGGCATCATAGATGTATTATATTTCACAGCGTAAAGTGGATTTTTTCTTTCGTTTTCTTTCTTTCACTGACACAATGAAGGACAAAGTTCAGAATGTAGCTCACCTCTGGGCAGCAGGAGAGGAAGGGCTTGATGTATATATTGGAGTCATGCACTTTGAGGTCGTGGTCCCCCAGGCCTCTGGTGACTCCGATAGTAGCCAAGACACGAGCCTGTGAAGGAGCAACCATCAGAGAAGAG
This sequence comes from Neoniphon sammara, assembly GCA_900302535.1. NCBI lineage: Eukaryota > Metazoa > Chordata > Actinopteri > Holocentriformes > Holocentridae > Neoniphon > Neoniphon sammara. The sequence goes on from OMKZ01029645.1 coordinate 10,295, forward strand.
CATCTGAAGCACGAGTGGCATTGCACCCTGACCATAACTACCAGTGTTTGGGTTCAGCTGCTCTAAAGAAGTCGTTTTCATTTCTGTTCACCTCAGAGTCGGGGTCAGTGCTGTCTCATCAAAGAGAATTTGAAGAGTTCATTTGTCTAGCCATGTTTTTTTTTTTTTTTTTTTCTGGATAATATCAATCAGAAATC
>OMKZ01029646.1:11306-47672 GCA_900302535.1 Neoniphon sammara
TCACAGCGCATTCAAAGTTGCCTGAATCCAAATTGTCTTTGAATGCTGAATAAATATTTGTAAAGATCCTGCATCTACTGTCTCATAAACTTGCCTTTAACTGTATGTCTAGTCCAAGTTGACCTTATACTTTGTGAGTATGTTAGCATATAATTCCCTCCATGCATGGTCAAAACGCATTCCCTCTACTTGGCGCTTTAGTTTCTGCCCATTTTACTTCATGGCAATACTGATTCATTATGCTGTTTCAACAAATTAGTGCATTCATATTATTTCTACATTACTGTACGGGCAAATGGGTGAGGATGATGGTGTGTGCTGAGCCTCTGGGACTAGTGGTGTCTCTGGTATTGATACAGGACTTTGGTCACACCCATACCCGTATGTGACCTGGCTGTAAATTATCTCACTCAAATGAAGACGGGATCGCTCCTGGTCTGAGGCTTCTTTTCCCGTTGCTGGATGGCAAACAGGCATCTTCTGTGACATGCCAACTTAAAATGTTGCTGCGAACTTCTTCCATGTTTTCTTGGTCTGCCACTGAGCTCTTAGACACGCATCATTAGGAGAGCAAAGTAAGTTTAACTGGCTGTTATATCTGGATGAGGCTTCACACAGCGGAATGCAGCAGCGTTCTGAGGAAGCAGACACCCAAAGCTGATATGTGTCCAGCCCCGTTACAATGTTTTTCTTGCTCATGGTGATGTTTTTGACATGACGTTCATTAAAACATTGTGTAAATTAATGAGCGCTGCCTTGGAAACAAAATAAGTGAAAGCTACAGTGCCAGGTCAACAGAATACAAAAATGTTTATTACATCAACCATGCACAGAGAGAATGATTACTACATAAGCTGTTGACTTCTACATACATAACATTGTTCTGATTAATGTGATTATTGATCCATAGGGGGGAGTAAATGTTTCTCAATTTCTTAAATGAACGACATAACACAAGTTTGGCTAGTTTGTGATGCATAATTATCTGTGCCAAATTCTCACGTCTAAGCTGAGACACAGCTGTTTCTTTTTCCATGTCCAGCCAAAAACCTGCTTCACAAAAAACTTGTATTTCTATGGGACTTGGACAGAGCACTGTGGATGCCACTGGATTTCACTGAACAAAGCTCCACAAACGGCAGTGAGTGAAAAGAAAATAATTTCCTTTCACATGCGTCTGCTCGTTAGAAGTCAGGCTGTGGGTTACCAAACATAATGACAGGTGTTTGTAACCGGACTGAAGAGCAGCTAACCTGGCTGCATTGTGTGTAGTGATATGACATTTAATTTTACAAATGAATGCAGAGCAGAAGAAGGGGATAAAGAAGATGGCCCACAGAAACTTTAAAAGTGAGCCTCCATACCACTTCCCACACCACCAGGATTCCCACACTGCTCTTGGCATTAATTTGGACGGCCCTCATTCAGCATCCTACAGGGCCGGCATTTCAATGTATTCAGCCAGATCTGATGAATGGGCCTTCATGATGGTGCATGTTTATTCAGATACAGATCACTGTGCAAGATACCACGCAATGACGCATTTGGCACCATTCTGTTTTGCTTTGCTGACTCATTTTGATAAGCTGTTGAAATTCTCTAACTTTCTCTCAACACACTTCAAAAAACACACTGTAACCTCAAACGCTGATAAATGCGGATAAAACCTAAACACAAGATATTCTTAAGAGTTAAGGAAATTGACTACAATAATTTCTAAATCCTTTCTTTAACAGATACCACAGTATGAAGAGTCCTGTATTTTAAAAATACATATAAAAAAGCATGGGTTGATAAATACTTTTAAACATTCAGATTTATAATCTGGTAAAAAGTTTTCAGCTTTCTTTATGTAAATAAGACATGTTTTCCTATGTTTGACTGATTCATTTTTTAATCAATGGGACATTTCAAGAATCTAATTTTAAATCTTATAAAATTTTTGAATGAAAGTGTTTGACTAATATTCTCATTTTTTCGCATTTTGTCTGTCTATTCATTCTACCAATTATTTTTATTCTAGTGTTCTATCTATAATTATCCCATTAGCACTGCAGCTGAGTCTGTCTCAATGTGTTCCCACAAGTTAAGAAAAAAGTTTTGAATAAATGAATTATCAAATGAACACACCCTAAGTAAAATAATAATAAAGATGATAATGGATTATTAAGCAGTGTTATCTACCTTGTCTGTAGTCTGGGTCTGAGGAGGTCACTGATGGGCTCTCACTGGACGAACTGTAATCACTGTGGTACCTCTGGTGAGTGTGGAGAGGATCTGATGGAACAGAGAGGCCATGTTTTAAAATTACATAATATGTTGAAGGAAAAAAATTGTCTGTGGAATTAGGAAAATGTGTCAAACATAAACTTCATGCACACGGGACAACTTCAAATTTACCATGCAGGCTTTGAATTCTGTTTTCATTAAACTGGTGCCATTTTTTTTTTTTTATCCATTTCACCCGCAAAAAACGGCTTCACAAAAATGTTGCATGTATTTCTATGGGACTTGGACAGAGCACCATGGATTCCACCAGATTTCACTGAACAAAGCTCCACAATTAGTGGTGACTGAGGAGCAAATGCTTTCAATTCTCATGAGTATGTTCCTCCAAATCCCGCTTCAACCGTCGGCAAACCAAAACCCAGTGACTAAGACACACAAATAAGTTAGAAGTCATGCTGTGGGTTACCAAACATAATGACAGGTGTATGTAACCACACTGAAAAGGAGCATCAGCATCACCATGAGTACATACAAGCATGCTGACTGTCAGGTTAGGGAGATTCTCACTATTTAATCTTTTGTCTCACTTGACCGGCTGAGCAACAGCATTGAAAAAGTAAAGGCCAAATTACCCCAACCAATGCTTTATATGCTTTTACCTCAGTGTGTATAAATTCAGACATAATGCAGAAAGATAACACTGACAACATTCTAAATGGAATAAATCATGACACCATTGCCCAATTTATCAGGTTTTCCTCTGGCTTGTATGCAGAACTTGAAAGTCCGGCTCCTCAGTATCAGTTTCAGCTACATAGCTTGGATGAGTCGCATTCTCCAGCCATTGCTCAGACACTCGGGCTTGGAGGACTTCCTTTGTACAACAGGTTTCACCCTGTTATTTTGCGGCTTTGCTATGTAAACATCTTAAGTAAGAAACACTGTGGGCCAGCAGCAATGATGATCTTATTGAGTGGGAAGCCTGGTCACACTGTCACCCAGAATAGTTTCCCGTCTTCCAGCGGCTGGTTAGTGAGTCACGAGTTCCTTGTGAGAACAGTCTTGTATGGGTTATAGGTACCACGAAGAGTCATCTTTTCTGAGCAGCGTTCAGTGATTTGTCTTAACTTCACACACATATGCTAACGTACGAGCACATTCCCTTGCAAGCACAAAGGCTACCACAAACACACACTGACACACATGTGCAATAACACCCACGCATGCACAATCACCTGACCTTTTTGCAGGGGAACTGACAAGAAGGCCGATTCATGCCTGTGATAGGAAGCTTGTGCAAGGAAGACAATCTAGAGAAATAAACATTTTAAAAAAAGAAAGCCTTTCCCTCACATAAGCAGCCAACTATCATCGACAGAATTTCGGGTTTTCCAGAGGGATTCATTAAGAGATGTGTTTATCAGCTGGCTAGGACTTGACAGGAAAGGGGTGATGTAGATTGACAGGGCGCAGGAACAGGAAAACCGATAAGAAGAATGAAAACAGCGATTAAAAAAAAAATCCAAATATAGATTAGAAGTGTAGATCCCACTTGTTCCTTGCAGTGACAGGCCATTATGAGTTACACAGTCGAGTCCATGCCATTCCATTATGTGTCAGATCAGGGCGAACCACATTTCAAACAGAGGCATGCTGATAACTCTGTCACTTGGTCACATCCCTCTGTGTGTGTGTGAGTGCAAGTCCACAATTCTGCTGACAAATCTGAGACAGTCTCCTGTCACAAATCCCTGTAATTAGAAGACTTGGTGAATGATTTCTGATTCTGAATTTATCAATTCTGAATCTACTAATTATATCTAATTCTGAACGTACCTTTCTTCTTTGATCCTGCTTTCATGTAATTATTTATTTTAACCGTCTTATTCAAGTTAAACAAATGTGAACTCTCACCTCTGCATTTGGTGTGACTAATTTTTTCATTGTTCACATGGGTTTTTAATTGATGTGTATGGGAGATGCAACAAATTTCCATCTGGGTTTAGTGCCCAACCCACGGGTGCAAAAAGAGCTCTCGGCAGCACTTTTTCTCTTTCAGAAAATGATACATGCGTTCACACCCTACTCATTCCTGTCCTTTGTACTTGTGGTGTAATTTAAATTTTTAGGTATTTGCTACATAAGTAAAGTCTAATGAACCCTAAAACAGAGCCTAACCCTCCATCATATCAGTGATATGAGCAAATCAGCACCAACAAGTTTGGAATATAAATAAATCATCACTACAATCCTGGTCTGGTCAGTGGATGTGAAACCAGCTTTTAATGTCTCATAGGCTCCTTAAAGAGTGCATATTGATCCACAGTCCATCCAGATGGTTCTCCTCACTATCTTCTGTATTTGGTCATTCAGTCTCTCTTATGAATTTCATAATAAATGGTTTGTGAAAATACTTTAACTGAGCTTATGTTTGAGGCTTGAGGCCCTGTTCACATGTTTTCATGGCTGGGTTGAGCCACATGTTTACCACAACTGGCCACTACAATAGCAAGCACCAGAAATGAATGGAATCTCTGTGATACATCTATGAATGAGGCAGGTGGAGTTATCTGAGCCTGAGGTACCAGGTACTGGTTTAGTCTTCAGTGTGTCATGTGGGTGTTGCTCTATTTCAGTTACTCTGAGAGCGAAATCATAACATTCAAACACATCCCACGCAAACCTGGAATGAGGACTTCATCAAAAACTCTAAATACCTACCTTTATACAGTGAAGGAAAATAGGGACAGAGGAACACAGTGAGACAGACAGATTAACGGAGAGCCTTTTCTAAAGGTCTGAACATTTAACAAAAGTGTGAAGGAGCAATAAGGGGTCAGTAGAGGATGACTCAGATAAACATGTACTGCAATGCTTGTTCTCAGCACTCCTCCCTCCTGATTGTGATTACTGCCCAGAAAGTATAACATTTCAATGGGCGGAAAATGGAAAGAGACAAAGGATTAACAGAATGAATCAACTCATTCAGTGGGACTACGTCTATTCCACATTAAAGAGTAAAGTCAGCAAGCACACACATGGGCTCAAACATGTACAGAGAAAGCAAAAGAGAGAGGGAAGACACACAATTTTATTCACCGGCAGAGGATGTTGATTTAACGCTAATTAAACAAATAAACCTACCGAGCCTTTACCAGCAGCAGACCAAGGGCAGAACTATAATTTAATGCTATAATTACCTTACTAACAATTCCTATTGTAGCTTTTTCTCATTTGAGAACATCACAGGCTAGCTGGAAAAACAGCACAGCTGCACAAATAATGATGCTTGCATTTATCTGCTTGATTCATTTCTCTCCTCACTTTATCTTCTGTTCTCCCATTTCTTCTTCCCCTCTCTTTAATTCTTGTCTGCAGCACCGCCACTTCGGTACACTCCTTCTTTGAGTACACAAACAGCTGACTTAAGCTACGGCCTTTCGGGGGTGTTCAAGCTGCGAGGAGATAAACTGCGACATGAAGGTTATCTACAGTCTGGTGGTCCCAGGGAGAAAGAAGGGATTCCCACAAAAAACATGCATTAAAACACATAATCATAGCTTATGGCAAGTCAGCGTTTCCTCCAAGTTTACCTGATTCAGCAAAAAAACAGATGCAATCTAGGTTTTGTGCAAATGTAATTCAAAGTGCACCGAGTTTCTAAAATAAACTGTTTCTGTGATTTAAGAATGACTGACTGCTTAATGCAAAGATGAACAGGTTTGATCGAAATGGATTAGAATGACTTATGAAGTAAACTTTGACCAAAAGCTTCCTACAAAAGCCAAGCTAATCACAGTTTCCTGCTGCCGCCTTTGAAGTCAACAAATCACACAGAAAAATGATTAAGAAATTTTGCGGCTGTACTTATGTAGACACCTCCCCTTCCCCTAGGGCTGTGGTGTTCCATGTTTTCTTTAGCCAGACACGGCCCAACCCAGAGCCACATGACCTGCTGCCAAGTGCCGGAAAGTCCAATAATGTTTGGAATTCCCTCATCCGCTAAGCATGACTCCAATTACAGTCTCTAGGCCTGTTAGGAAAATGTCTACTGATTGAAGCACCTTGGCACCAAAAATGAGGGGTGGGGGGGGCAGCAGGTGAAACATGGGGGACCAGGTATCAACATGCACATGCTCATGCACATGCACACACACACTTACTCTCACACGTACACACAAACACACACAGAGGGCAGAGGAACAGGAGCTTAGGCACTGGATGAAACCTGAGAACATTGACCACTGCTGCCCCATCGATTCCCTGCAGAAAAGAACAGAAAAAAGTAAGAGAGAAAGAACAGAAGAGAGAGAAGATTTCTGCCAAGTAACACATCTATGAGGCCCTGTAAATGGTCTGCGCTCAATTAGGCCGATTCATACTGTAGCAGAACAGCTCCGGGATGGAAAACAAAAATATTTTGGTTCGGCTATGATAGCCAGCCTCCAGTTTTAATGGAATTGAGCATTCCTTTGCATCTGGATGGTCTCAAATATCAATTTTTTATACTGATTTAGAAGCTATGAGGAAAAGGACAGTGGGCTCACATTGACGCAGAAAAATAAACAAAGATGCTCTTGCTTCAGAAAAACACACACTCAATGTGTGTGTATGTATGTGTGCATGTACAGGACGCACACACACATGCACACAGGCACACATGCTCTCTCTCTCTTTCGCGTGCATGCACACACACACACACACACACACACGCACACACACATACACAGAGCACTCCAAGGGTAGAAGCTCAGCTCTCCTCTCTTTTCTTCACACCACCATATTAAATACAAAAAAAAGAAAGAAAAAGCCAAGTGCCTGATTATAATCAGTAAAGGGGAAAAGGAAAAGGGAGAGAAGGCAGGCAGGCCTTGCTGGGGATGAAAAGCCACACAGTCAAGGAAAAGAATGCCTTTGGTTGGTGGCTCGGTCAGCATTAAAAATAGCTGCCAGAAAAGCAGGGAGGCTGCAGTTAGGAGTTGGAGAGTGGGGAGCATGGAAGAAGAGAGGGCGGAGGAGCGGGAAGAAGAGGTAGAAGACAGTGGTTTATTATATGAAGCCATTCATCCCTCGTTCTCTTCTGCTGTCCCCAGGTGGCCGGCAGACACACATGAATTCGCAGCATGTGACTCACTGCATATAACTAGTCCGCCTAAGAAGACTTTACTGAGAATGCAATAAGCTCCCGAGAGAAACTTAAAGCTCTTGGGGCTGACTGCTGAGGTGTTAAACCATTGTGCTGTGCGTGTTTGGTCAAAGCATATGCTTATGTATGTAGACAAGGAGTGGTTTTCATGTCTGCAAATACCTTTTGTGTATGCATGGCTATAAACTACTGCGTGGGTGTGTGTGTGTGTGTGTTTACGTATGCATATGTGTCTACACCCATGAGTAAGAAAGAAAGAGAGAGGGACTTGGCTATATAGTATGTGTGACAGTTAGCAGCAGGCTAGAATTAAGCTGGCCTGTAATTAGAATCAGCCATTTGGAAACCTCTGTACCAGTGACTCATACATTCTGTCTAAACACTGCTGCCCAGCCACCACCAATGATACTTCATTCAAGCCAGCACCCAACTCTTATCCCACATAGTAGTTACAGATGGACACACAACCTGCAACTAGCCAGGGTGTCTGTCTGCTCACGTCATTCCATCCCGCTGCTCGCACATTTTCACCTCTCAGAACAGCCCAGCTGATGTTTCCCTGGAGTCTTTTCCATTTGAGCCTCAGTGTCCCCTTTTGTCATGTCTATTGCCTTATAAAGTCACCCTACAGCTGACTTTGACCTTTCCTTTACATCTAGATGACAAGATTAGGGCCTTGTGAGAGCAGATTTATGGGAGATTTCATTGTCTAACTGGCAGACTCAGCTTTACACGGAACTTTAAGTCAAGATCCTCAGGTTGGAGCATAGGCAAAACCTTATCCCACCCTCTTAAGTTCTCAGGACGCTTCTCTGACATAAATATTCAACACCTGATGGGTAACCCAGAGGACTCTCATCAAAACTTGAAAACTCAACGCTGAGTCATAACCAAAAATATTTGATATGAAAGTACATCAGAGACGTGCCTAAGAGAGATTTATCTTGGGACTGTGAGTCAACAACCTTGAGGCCAGTTTGTGGATTATTCATACATGGAGGTCTATTGTAAGAGAACATACTCACCATCTATTGCCTGCCTTAACACCTGAAGCTTCCTCTGTCTCTCCTTGATCCTGTCATAGGCGCTGTTGAGGGCTGAGCCTACAGACACGGCTGAGTGGTGATGGGGTTTCCTGCTCTTCAGCCCACCAAACTCAGAGTAGCGAGAGTCTCTTTCCCTGGAGGCCCGCAAGGGTGATTTGTGCCTGCCGATGGAGTGGGTGCTCAGAGCACTGCTGCCCCTCCGTGCGTCCTCCAAGGCCCCAAAGCGAAGCGCATCTGGGTCAATACAGGCTAAGTCCACAGAGGAAGCCCAAGTCTTCCTCGCCTGACTCGGGCCAAGCTCTCCACTGTGGTAGGGTAAAGACCTCTGGTCCAGTTCCACCGGCCGGCCCCTCTGCTGGGGGTGAAGGGGATGAAGATGGGGGTGGGAGAGCTGGTGCTGGAGCGTGTGGGGTTTGGGGTAGAGGTCTGCGGTTGATTCAGAGCTGGGGTGGTAATCAGACAGAGGGTACTGAATGGCTGCCCCCTCGTCCCCTTTCATGAGGTCCTGGATAGGCAGAGAGCCCATGGAGCGGCTCAGGCCCCGGTTAAGAGATGCCTGCTCCTGAGTCCGGGCCCGGTAGCGCTCTAGGACTCTGGGGGCCGCGCTCCTCCCTGAGAACGGGACAGAACCAAATATTTTATTAAATCAGTAGCAGAGGCTCACATTGCTGGATTTCCAAGTCTCTAAAAGGTGGAATACCTATCAAAAATATGGTGGAAAAAATGCCATTATTAATCAAGCCATCCTGAGCACTTGTAATATTAAACAAGCTAGAGTGGCATGCAGACTAAAAACCATTCACTGGGTACTGAGAAGGGGGGAAAAACAAACAAACAAAAAAGATTGCATTCTTTGACATATCCATTTCACATTATAGAGCAAACAGATGCAAATGAAACTGTGTCCAGTGGATCATATAATTAAAAACACTACACTTGATAGAGAGAAACTAGAACTAGAGTTTATGGTAACTAGAGGACCTAGAGGGGAATTAACATGGATTTTAATTGAGCTGAATAAGCGCAGTACAAAGAATCCCTTCTCATGCTTAAGTGCCTCTCTAAACTGGCCTTGATTTCTGGTAGTGGTATCAGGATGACATGCCTATTAGACATGGCAATTCTACCACTGTCCCTCACAATTCATAGGCCTCCCCTCTTCTGTCTTTCTACTCAGGCCACCAGGTTTGCCCCAACAGACACAGCAGAGGCAGAGGGCCTCTTTCTTGAATCGCTGACAGTAACTGGATTACTGGGTGGCAAAATGTCCTTGGATTGTCAACACAATCATTCATGATAACGAGACATGCTAAATGCATTATGAATGATGACCAAGACGCTCCTTACCTAATGTCTAGTGATCCTGGTGCAGCACCATGACCAAAGGCACAAGTATGATGTGTCACATAGAGCATAATTGCGTATACATACTCCAGTTAACCAGTCACATACATATAAGATGACTACAAAGTCAAATGCAATCAAACTCACCCATACACTACTGAGACACTCATAAACACTCATGAAATTCATTATGCTCACATACACCACTGAAGCCCTCTCACACACCGTTGAAACACTTTCATACACACTACTGAAATGTTTTAATTAAAATGATTGTTGGAACGATTTTTTTTTATTGGCTTATTTCCAAAGAGTTCCACCCTCTGTGTGAAATGAGGGAGACAGTGTTTCAACAATGGTGGCTGGCAGAAAAAATAGGGTGCAGATAGGGGAGTGGTGACCACAAAACACGAGATCAACCCACTGGTCCCCCTAAGGCAAACAAACATTTTTAAAATCAGTAAAATATCTTTTTTTTTTTTCATGGCAGAAATGCCTACAGAACACATGAGACTTTAGAGTGTGAGATCATGCACCTACCTCTGGCATTTTGTTTACAACTTGAATAAAGCAGCCTGCCTGACTTGCTACACCACCACCTTGATGCAGGTAACTACAGCCACAGCCAAAGCACTTCTGAGAAACTCCATTTATTTATTTATTTATTTTTAAATTTGACCTTCATCTTCAGCAAAATTACATACAGCATAAAATGAGACCATAAGGAACTATTCTTTAATTCATACCTCTAATCCAACAGGCAGCAGTTTGCATTTTGGGGGGAAGGAGATAGCGGGAATAATATGCAAATCAATTTCAACTATTTTGTTGAAATAGATTGCTGCATGGTGGATTATATGAATCTCAAATGGACAAGTGGCTACTAGTGATAAGAAAATACAGATACACCTGTGCCATACGTCAGTACCAACATACTCAGAAACTGAATGTGCCACACTGCTATCTAATTTTTACCTTGTATGTCATTCGATCACACCACATACAGCTACTGGCTGAGGTTAAAGTGTGCAGAGTCCAGAGATTGCTTTAGCTTGCTTAGGCCTGCTATTTTTATTTTAGTTTATTTTTATGGCTTTTTTCCAAATCAATTAGTGAAGGTAGACAATATCAACCTGTACAGACACATGAAGCTTTTTCCACACTCCAGTGAGATGCAGTAACTTGTTATACAATGGTGTAACATATTAACTCTCACATTAAGTTTTACCTATATCACTGTTTACCCCCAAGACAGCAGTATCAACATTTCTCTAACAGACAAATTAAAGAGTGCCACCACTGGACTACAACAGCAGCCTATAGTCAATGTGGAAAACCTGGAGCTGTGCTACACTTTGTGGTCCCATGAATGATCTTTTTATTCTAGTAATACAACCGTTCTGAACAAACACATAAAGCCCACTGGGTTGCAAGAGCCCAAATAACAAGATGTGGGATTTCCTTAAAATCAGTGTCCTATCCACTGTCCATGACACATCCTTATTGGTAAAACTGCTAGTCAAAAATGCAAAAATGTGTGTTTTAATGGAATTGCTTTTCACATTTATTGACAGCGCTGTGTGTATGGGTACTAACAAATCTTTTTATTGATTTGTATCTACTATGTCTTTATCCCAATTCACAAGCAATAGAAATGACACATAAAATGGACTGACCTAGTAAACTCAGACCATTGCTTTTATTTTATTTCTATTTCTGAAATAAAGGAAGAAATAAATCAAATTCTAATTCAGAGTGTACAGTTTTGTACACATTGTATTAGATGTATATGATCATTTAAGTCTATGAGAGAGGTTTTCTGTAGCGCATGGTGAGACAGTTTAAATATTCAGTGTGAGAATGAATTTCAGTGGTATTTCAGTACTTTATGCAAAAAGTTTTCAATAATGTATGAGCATTTTATGAGAGTTAAAATGTGTTTACATGTATAGTTTGAAATACGTCCTATAGAACACCGCATACTAAAGAGTGCATGAACCTAGCGATCTGACCTCTTCAGAGTCTGTCTGAGGACGAGTAGGGGAAAATGAGGGCAGCTGAACAATCGGCCATTGATAGTAAATGAATCAAATCAATTTGTAAAGTAAACCAACCACAGCACAAGGACAAGCAAATTAAGATGAGTGATCTCTTGCTCTGATTAGTCTGAGTGAATGAGTGAGTGAGTTTATTCAATAAATTAAAATACAGTACACATTTCTGTGCAGCACTTAACCTATCAGGATAACACAAAATAGTCAAATGACTCATTTCCATTGCAGTCCTGTGGACTTGGCTAGCAGGCAAAAGGGGCAACAGACAGCTAATACATGTACAACAGTAAATAAAATACCTCAAAGTCAAAGTTAGATTACAAATACATATTAAATTAGTAAAATAAAAACATTATTACAAAAAAATTAAACACTGCAGTTAAAATTCTATTTTAAAATATAGCCAGTTAGTAACAGTAAAGAGTATTCCTACTCAAAACATCCTGAGCCACAATAACAGGCAATATTAAATTTTTCCAGCACAAAACTCCCCACCCTCCATCCCTTTTTCTCTGATTCAAACTTACAAAAAAATGTTACTTTTTGACTGTCCATAAATTTCAAGGTTTTCTTTCCAGACAACCTCTTTACATTCTGACAGTAAGAGCTCATTTTAGAGAGAGCAAGAGACAGAGTAACAGAGAGAAAGATGCACAAATAAAAGAGGGAGACGTTAAGGCCTATAAAAGCACTTCATGTGGTGGTTTAATCTACAAAGCATATGCTTGGTCTTTACAGGGAAACACATCAAAGACAGACAGGCAATCTTCCAGGAATTCAGAGGAAGCGCACAAGAACTAGGCTGAACAAAAAGTGAAAAAAATAGGGTCAGTTTTTTTTTTCTGGGAACACTTTTATTTTTCCAAACATGAGTTCATTCTTGCCACACGTTCTTCAACTATTAGCCTAGTGGTATGGGGTTGCTGTCATATGCACTAGAGCAATGCAGAAATATAACACCCAACATGAAAAAGAGACAATAACTGAATTCTTCCAGCAACAATTACAACTTGGAGCCGCTGAAATAAGGGAGCAAAGAGCCACTCCTTGGGAAGAAAGGCGCTTAAGAACCGAGTAATACTCTTTGCATGTACTTTCCCTAGGGTTGGCTAGTGCTCAACCAGGGAAACAAAGCACTGATACAAACAGCAGACCAGCAGTTTCACTGGTGACTCCAAAATATGCATCTATAATCAATGCCATGCCGTGCTTACATAATCAGGACGACAGCCATGTTTGTGCTCTGCTCTCCTTTCCGTGGCCTGGAGAAATGCTGGAGTTCTCTCAGAAACCACTGGGAAGATTTGGTCATATTTTCCTAAATTAAATCCCATTCTGGGTTGCAGTGTGGTGCTTCTTGTGTACTTTCAATTCTCAGTTTTCAAACTCAGGCTGTCCAAAGCACTTTCCCCCCATTTTTCTTGTCCCTTTGAGCTAACGGGACTTGTCAACTCTGATTTTCTTCCTGGGTGAAGTATGGCTTGACAACCGGGGAGGCTCATCTTAAGGAAACACGCAAAGCCCCAGGTAGTTTTTTTCCCCACCAGGTTCACTTCAAAGCCTCAAACAATCTTTTGAACTGTAAAACTTAAATCTGGACTTTTTTTTTAATGTATCAGGTGCCCGTATGTACACAAAGATTCATAGGAAGCCTTCCTGATTCAATATGTGTCTTATGACACTGTCAGCTCCTTGCAGACTCAGTTTACCATTTAATACAATGAATAAGAAGATCTATCAATGCCAACTAGTTTTCTTGAATAATAATAAATACTCCTGGTTCCTGACTCTGCGCAACTCGAATGAAAATCTATAAAGATGGGCCATAATATTGTTTCTCAGGTGGTTGTTTTAATATAAAATGATCTGCACAGCACATACAGTACACAGACCAAGATCTACCGTATCTCCTAACCTGATGACACAAGTGTGAAGTGATGCCCTGTTAACACAATGTTCTCTTACCCCACTTACCCCACAGTGTTTTCCAGAGGCATCCTGCTCCCTTTTGAAAGTGACAAATTTTAAGCAGCTCTGTAACCCTCTGATGTACAAAGGCAGAGGGACATTACTAAGTAGCCCTGAGATTTACTACCCAGACCTTAGTAATGGTGCTACTCGAGCCAGTTGGCCTCCAGTCCCATTATACTGACCATCTGCACCATTTCCTCCTCTTGAATATTTAACACACAGACCAGCAAAACCAGATCAGCATTCTGGCAGGTGCATCTACCGTGATCCAAGATCTGTACGAAAGGTGCCTCCAAAAAAACATCCCATGCATAACTCACACTGTAAATCACACTGCAGAAGTACGGAGCATGCATTCACAACAGCTATGTGTGCTGGCTGGGATCTGTTGGCTTGAAGGGCAATATAAACCAGATCCGTTTTAACACAATCATTAACAATTGGCAGCTGCTAATAGCCTACAAATCCAAATCACTGTGCAATAAATGACTGCTAAGACATTAAGGACACGGTCCCTTAGTACCACGGGTAGTAAAATACACAACAGAAGCAGCCCCACTTGCTGTGTGCAGGGGGGGCTCAGCTCATGTTACCTGAGGGGAGGCCTTTGCCCCGCAGCCTCTCTCGAATCTCCTTGCTCCGCTCCGGAAGAGACTCTCTATCAGTCAGCAGACCATCCAGCTGGGAAAAAAGGAGGGGGGGGGAGTGTGGAGGTGAGAGAGAAAGTAGGAGGGAGAAAGAAGAAGAAATAAGACAGACAAAAGCTGAGGTTAGTGGGTCATTCTTTCTAGCTGGAAGGGACGGTACATCTGTCACTTGGTGTCTGAGCTGTAATCCATCATAAGATCACTTTATATAGGCATGAGCTATAGCCTCTATTGTGCCATTCAACCAAGAACCATTATCTGCCCTGTCTGCTTTGACAGAGCAGATAATGGTCTTTTAACCCACACTGGGAGCACTTAGCTGGAATAATACCAAACAGTATGTTACAGAAAGCCTAGAACTGGTAAATTAACAGTAAAGAGAATCAGAAGCAGGGGCTTTCTAGCTAAGAATATAATCACATAAACAACAAGAATGCTGTATCAATCTAAATATACTAATTATGACCATTTGACTGAGATAACCTGCTTTCAGGTTAACATTTGTTTCAAACATATTGCTTGCCAAGAGCTGAAAAAGAATATTGTGCAATCCGCATTAACTGTAAATGTCAAGGTCATCACTGCAACTCACAAATGGACTGCTTGAGTATGTTCAGCTGTTTAGTTAACAATGATGTATCACTGGTGTGTGCAAATCTGTGTGTTTCCATGTTCATGTGTACCTGTGAAAGGCTGCCCAGCACCAAACGGACCAGTTTCCTGATGTAAGAGAAGGGGGGGTCACAGCTGGAGTTTCTGATGTGTTTGCTACAGATATCCAGCACGGTGCGCACTGACATTCGGCTCAGTGTGACGTCATCACACATGTTGAGCAGCAGGCTGTTCAGGTGCTCCCCCAACTTCATCGGCTGCATGACACACAGAATGTTGGCAATACAGTTAGACTGACATTGCAATGCTGATTTGTGTTTTCTCACAGGCAAATGGCAGGTCTGTGTCACATTTGATTTCATTGCACACGCTCAGCCAGACAAACAAGCTGAAAATTTTTCACAGCTTCCACCCAATACACTCTTTCCTGCAACTGGTCACAAAGTCACATTACTGGTTACAATTTTATGTGTCTGTTGGGCCACATGTTGCTAGTTTATTTTCTTTGTTTACATCATGGTTCTCTTTCCTCTGCTCATTTCCAAGATAAATCAGTCTGAGGTTAGACTTACTGAAGTTTACTACCGCCGTAAGCCTTGCCAGCAGGGTACAAACTCATCACATACTTTTAGATTATGTCCAAAGAACATCCTGATGAGGACGCTGCGCCAAAACATGTTGATGTGCTGATGCTGGCTGAATAAACAGGCTATGGTTTGGAGAGTTTAGTGTGTGGTTTTTTGTTAACTATGTCATGACCCAATTATGATACTAACAATGTTGATTTTTCACCTATGTGCCTGTCTTCATTGTGAAGAGTACGTATAATACAGAATATCAGTATAAACAAAAATACAAACTAAAATACATGCAGACTCTTGGCTGCTCTCTGACTTAAAAGGACCCATTTACACCTGGTATTAAAATATGATCTGTACACCATTACACTACGTAGATAATGAATTCATGAATACATCCCTTGCATTTATTCCTGGTATTTGCATGCCTTCTTGTTATCTGCACTGTGTTTGCAATGTGATCAGATCTTGTTTTTTTGTGCATACTATGCAAAGGATGCAGTATATCGGGAGGAAGGATTATCAATAAAAACAAATATGGTGGTTTGTAGGGTCATTTGATGTGACACTGAACAGCTTGCATTTACTTGTTTGTTTGCAGTGGGAAGGGTCATGCTTTACGACTCTCACTGGGCGGAACAGAAGTGACAACAGCTCATTTATTCTGTGATCGTGCATTTGCAGCTGCTGTGAACGCTACTGAAACGGAGCCATGGCTGGTGGGAGTGGGTGGTGCTGGAGACCATCATTGAGGTTGAGTGGATGGCAAACTTCAGAGTGAGTCATGACATTTCTACTTTCTCACAAGTGCGAGAACACACAGTACAGATTGTATTTACACCTGGCCGACTGTGGCTGAGATCCAATCACAATGCAAACCAGACCACCTCCGAGGGACGAGCAGATCCAATCACACTCTGATCATGATGCATGTTGGGTAGATTTACACCTTGCAGAAAGGTGCATTTCTTTGTGCAAGTATGATATCCACATACAGACGGCATTTCAATATCAGATGTAATTTGGGGGAAAAATGGTAAAAGTGGTAGCGATTTTACCTGGCTTTGAGGGATCTCATAGTCTGCTCCCCAGAACAGGGTCATCCCCAGAGAGTACATGTGCATCTGTGAAAAATGATCACCACTTAGGTTGTGAGAAGAGTCAAATAAGCAGCAATATATCTTTTCATTAGGCCATGGTCGATATGATAAATAAACAAACTTTTTACTTTAAAAAAAAGTTAGGTGCTAAAGAAAAGCAGATTCAACGATTACGTATGTAAATATTTTGTTTCATTCAGACCAAGATGTGCAATCTGATTTAAAAGAAGTCAGGTCTCCTCACATCTGGAATGACCAGTTCTGTTGTGAAAAAGGAAAAAAAAATCTGAGAAGGGCAACCTCTGACTAATGCAACCTCATCCTGACCCTTTGTTCTGTTCTTAGTACACAGTAGCTTATGTGGTAAGGTATGTCTCATTTAAAATGCCCTCTAAAAGCGAAACAGACTGCAGCTTAATAACAGCAGGAGTGTAATAAAAGTTGAATTCAGTCTTATTTGGAAAGGAAAAGACAGGCTTTCTGTATAAATCCAAAAACATTTTTCCATTTTCCTTTCCTTACTACTCTGCCCTCATTGCTTGGGAGAGAAATCACTTCCCCTGAACGCTGGGCTTGGTAGAGGAAAGAATAATTCAGGGATTGCCAAAGAATGCAACATAGCCTTCAAGGTCTTTTAGGAACAGACCTCGCCACAAATTTAAAGGCACACTCACATTTTCAGAAAAATGGAAATTTAAAAGCCACTCTCAATGTGTAACTACACCTTCCTAGATGTCAACATCAAGAAAGGAACTTTGTGGCAATCACAGCTGATGCATATTCGATCACAGTCTTTAATAATGAGCAAAATACACAATATTTTTCGTACTAAAATAACTCAGCTAAAGATACAGGCTCAGCCCTGGAAAACGCACTCAGCACAAAATTGTGCTGAGGTCTAAGGGGCCGTGCCAGAGACAAGAATCCAATCATACAGGCGTTTAACCCCTAACATTAAAAGGCACATATGAAAGACTGGAGTGAAGACAGTTTAAATTTGTGTAAAAGAAATTACAGACTCCAGAAGATATGATTGCTTTGTTCTATGCTGCCTTTACATGTGAGTTTATGAAACAACCGAACCTAATGAATAATTTCCAACAAAAGGCTGTATGCATTAGTTATTGCACCACCGTTCTTAGCTATGGGATTTTCTACTACATTGCCAAACCTTCTCTATACCTCCAACAGGAAAGTTGGTTAATTAAGACACTTATTGGGCAACAGCAGTGAGCTAATGAGAATGTGTAACTGGATACATGTTAATAACCAGGATTTTGCTGATAAAGTATACATGAGATTTGACTCTGGAAAAGAGATATCTTGACAGTCATGTGGATTATTTGGCATGTACCTTCTCTATGTCAGAAATAGAGGCCAAGGCGACCCCCTCCAGGACCTCTGGAGCTGTGAAGGCTCTCAAGTCCTGCTGGGTGACGTTCTCGTCTGTGAATGAAATGTTGCCAGAGGGCAGGAGCAGGAGGGACCAGGGAGAGATGATGAAGCCCATGGCTGCCGGGTCTGGAGGGGGCAGAGGCAAACAGACGATTCAAGTATTGGGGATATGATCAGGAACAAAAAAGCAATGTATAAGAGGCCTGAAAAGATTAATCCCACAAAATGACTAGGGGCATTTACCAAAATAAATGATGTACTGAAAATAATAATAAAAAAATTCCATCATTGGCGCACTGCACATAATGTCGCTATAGCAATTTCATGTCATAGACACACAAAACACACTCCTGTTCACATGCAAACGTAATATTGCACAATAGCATAGTAAACACATTGGTCTGTATTATTTATGCAGACAAATTCCAAGCCATTGTCACACACACACACACACACACACACACACACAGTGCTGTACTGATTTTAGATTTTGTCTAAGCATTTATAACATGAAGACATATCCAACCACATAGATGCATTTCTTGCTAAGGCCCTGGGTTTTATGGAAATATAAGATGATTGAAGTAAACAAAAAACACATGTTGCTTTCTTAGCCGTGCAAGAAAATAACTGCTCAGGAGGCATGGAAGCAGAAAGGAATGGCTACACAGCGTAATTCTCTTTTCCTACAAAGCCACAGTCAGTGGTATGGTTAGAGAACGTTTTAAAAATATACAAAGGAATGTTTGAGCAGCGCTGCAAAATTCCTGTCTTTGACTGATATTTAACTCTAAGTGGGACAGAGAAAGAGGAACAGAGAAATGGGATTTGAGGCACCAAATATCTGTTGTCAAAAGATGGAATTCACAAAGTAAATAAATGTTTCCTGTTTAAAAGTCAAGTCACCATTTGGCGGAGATCATACTGAAAATGAGATTGGGTGTCTACACAAAACCTGGGCTGGGCCATTAAATGATTAAAATGGATTAAAAATGTTCATTATACTGGGACCTTAGAATTTCAAGACATCACCTTGGATTCCCTGTTAACTTGAGTATAATACACTCTATGACTTTCTTTTCTAAATTCAGCAACATTACAGTTAGTCTGTCAGCTACAGGCAATACTTATCTGATTAGCTGCTATCTGAGCTATCAGGGGCAGGGACTGATTGTCAAGCCCTATTCCAAGGAGTTATCCTCCAAAAATAGATTCTTACAAACTGCACTGCATGCCATGCATTAAATTCCCACGGAACCATTAGATAGATGGCCATGTTAGAAAGGCGGGCAGAAAAACACACAAAGGAGCAGGAGGAGGGACAAATGGCACACAGACACACACACAGGCAAACCGTATGTATGTCTATGGCTGAAACTGTGAACAAGAATCCCTCTGCAATATCTGAAATTCTCAGCACATTACTTATTAAAACAATTATTCTTAAATAAACACGGTGGCTAACCACTGTTATTTACACATGGAATTTGACTGTCCTGGTGGTGGCTTAGTGTTTGGACATCGTGAGTCTAATAGTGCCATAATGTAGCAATCACAGAGGGTCATCCTCACAGGCATGTCTGAAAAGTCTTATTGTAAGGCCTGACTCAGTCGGTCGTATTTTGGTCCTCTTTTGCAAATTTAAGAAAATGTAACATTTACTTTAACTATGCTCCAGATGGATGGTGCTAAATATTTAATGTTGATTTGGATCCAACATGTAAATGATGTATTATATGAAATTTCCTCTGAATGCGCAGGCTGCCTCAGCAATATAGAGACAAAGCCTGCTCTTGTTTTTATGTAACTAATCCATTAGCTACATTCAAAAGTGCGATTCTCTATTTCTGACAACGACCGACCAGGAAGACCAGTTGAACAAGAACTTAGGTTTTCTATGTCTGCTGTTACCAATCCACTCTCGTGGTAGGTAACAAATTTCTTTACATAGTTCAGCGACTGTATAATAACTGGTTCTGACATCTGCTTTTCACATTTCAGCTTCACTCAGCATTCCAAAACCATGCACAAGAGACCGCAATCCATTCAGTATGGCTGCACGACTACACAAAGAAGCACAAAGAGAGATATTAGCCGACGATTGCAATCACTGCAGCACAGTGCAATGTAAAAATTAACATTTCTGAAATGTTCCACATATTCAACCTTGAAAGCGATGTAAATTAGATCGATGAATTTAAGAGCTTTAATGACTGAAGCACAAGAACATCCACGCACAATCATATTTTCGAAAATGTTAGCGGCCTTGGCATATTTACAGGCCGGACTGATAAGCAGGAATCTCTGACATGCACTAAGTAACCAGTCAGAGACAGCGGGGCTTGATCCCAGGCTTTACACCCTAGGACAGTTGCAGCTTTCAGATGGATAATGTACCACTTCCATGCTTCAGACACATGCCAAGCCTGTTGCATTTCACACATGAAGCCCCCAGGGAGAGAAAATGGCCAATTAAACAGCAGAGACACAAGTCAGCTACTGGGGCAGCTCAGAGCCGGAGCTAATGCAGAATGTCTCTTTTCCTTTTGTGTGAGAAGATCATTCACTGTGAACAAGTGAGAGAGAGAGAGCAAGAGGGAGAGAGAGAGCGAGAGAGAGTGTGTGTGTATGTGTGTGTGTGTGTGTGTGTAAGAGAGAGAGAGGGAGAGAGATGGAGAGAGAGAGAGAAATATGTGGGTCTACAAAAGACAGAAAAGATGACATTTAGGATTATTAAGACTGCCTGTGGTGCTTTAATCTTCAAAGCAAGAAAAGTTTTCAAAGCCCTTAACCTTGTGGGGTCATGAACAGGTGGCAAAAACCCTTGACCAAAATCAAGGCAAGAGTTGCCTGAGTGCCTTTTATATTATTTATCACTTTTTAAAGTAATGCATTTATGTTCTACCCTCAAGAAGGACTGCAGACACTGCAATTCAGAGGTCTTTTTCAAATAAGACACAGTTCAGGTGAAATCTGTATAAAAGGAACGTGAAAAGAGACAAAAAAAAAAATGATAATGACCGGCCATGACACACAAACACAACACAAGGGCTTGTTTTTGTGCTTTCATAGGGCACTGTATTATTAAAGTTGGAACAGATTGCTCAAAATAAATCCCAAGCTCTGTTAGCAAAACTTCTTCTTGAGAACCATCTAACTTGTTGGTGCTCATTCTTCAGCATCAACATGGACAGATATCTGCCTGATGTAATGTGTATGATAATGTAGTGTTAAAATGTGAGCTCAGATGTGTGTGTCATTTAGAATTCAAGAGAATATCAGCTAAACAGAGGAAGAAGATGGAGGAATTTGTTGAGATTTTAATTACTATGAATAATTTAAATGTTAATTTAGGGGTTTTAGATTTGGGCCAATTATTACACAAAGAAATAAAGTGCTTTTCTTCAAATCACTGCTCTGTTTCCGAGCCTTACTACACTTACAAATATGTTACATCTTAAAAGACCCAAAATATGTATAACTGGATCATGGAGGTGGTTGTATTTCTGCCCTGCAGGTTCAGCTGCCAGGGGAGAACTTGGTAGTACAGATAGGCCTAAAATCAAACTACTGACACATGCAGTTTTTAAGTTATTAAGTCCCCTAAATGTGGGATTAACTCTGAATCACAGCCATAACGCTGCTTGATTTGTCTGAAAAAAAATGTAAAAATTAAATAAAAAAGTAAAATACATACTACTATGTGTACTGCTACACATGAAAGAAAAACAGGAAAAGGGGTTTGACTGTTACTTTCAAGTCAATGACCAACTTTAGAACAATTAAGAATCAAATGCCAGATATTTTGGGTCGTTCTTTTTGCACTCAAGCACCATCAATGAATTCTTGAAATTCGCCTTCAGTTCAAGTACTGCACAGAGTCTCTGAAAGTTTTGTCTCCTTTGCTACTGAAAGAGTGATTCATTGTACTTAATAACTTATAATCCAATTAAATTTAATCAGCTGCCAATAATAATGAAGTCTCTAGGGCTCTCCATTCACAGAGGAAAGATAGACAAGGCCAACGCAAAAAAATATCGAAGTCATCATGTGGTTCTTGAAGCCTCTTTTTTTTTCCTTCTTCTTTCACCAAGCTACCATTATTGGTCTTGCCAATTATTAAATACCCACATTAATTGGCATTTAGCTTCACTAACTGGCTCTGCTGTTGGGTGCTACAGTAATGATCCGCCTTTGATATCACGCCTAATGATCTCCATTTAGTATCCACTAAGATGCAGAGTAGTCCTATCTTCTCTGTGAACTGCCAAAATATGCATGGCATCATTGTTAACAATGTGGTAAAGGCACAAAGTTCAAATGGGGATACAGTATCATACGTAGGGTATACCTGAGAATGTGTAGTGGCTGCCAGCATGTTATTGTCTTTGCTCTCATGACCTCAAAAATCCTAAATGAATGATAGACACGCCTTCTAAATGGCTGCATCAGTTTCTCCAGAAAAAAAAAACTTCAAACGTTCACCCATAGCACACAGATACTGATTAAAAAAAGTAATGCTTTGCAGCATAATTAACAAACATAAGTGGAGATCTCAATGCGAGAAATTAAGGATTAATCTGAGAAAAAAGGCAATCTCCTTGTGATGAGAGAATGAACAATTAATTTGTTTAATAGTATTATTGCAGATCTGATGGAGTAGGTCTGTATTTGTAGAGCCTACAAGGCTCATTTTCTAACAAAGTATAAATAAACACTCAAACATTGAAGAGTATTTCTGTGAGCTTCAATGAGTCAGTGTCAAACAAACCTTGATGCAATCTCCATCAAAGCTGTTTTAGGTTCCTAGTTTGGCCTACATTAATGAAAAATTCCCAGCTGTGCAACAAAAGATACAGTGGCTGTGCTTATTTTTAATTTTAAAAAATCCCTGATGAATATCAGGTTCTTTTTGTAGGTTTTTAATTCACAAAGGAATATATTTAGTACGGGGCTAAAAACTAGCCTGTGCATATGCTTCTGCATCCCTTTGAGAGGAAAGCACTGGTTATAGATTTATTGCAACACAGCATGATTTTTTAAACGGGATTCCCAAGAATACCAGGAGAGAAGACAGAGCTCCCGTAATTGAAAATAGGTCAATTTCTGGGAAAATATTACTCGCTCCTGCATGTATCTGCCTTTGTGGGGACTTGGAAACTGAACATACACTTTTGGCCTCATCAGTAGACCAGTGGCCAGTCAAAGTTAGAGCAAGATTTTTTTTATTTTCCAGCTACATTAATAATCCTGCATGTGTGGTTGGTGACTCACTTATTCATCTTCATGCGTACAACACAATCTTGTATTTGCCTGGAACCTCCCCAGATGCAGTTCTACAGTTTGTTTTATTAAACTCCAGGTGGCTGTCTCCAGGCTGAAACTGGTGTTAAATATTTCTAAAACTGAAATCATCTAGCTGGAGAAAAATCTGAGATATCGTCCAGCACCATCACAGCAACCACTAATGGCTCGAAGCTGGAGATCATTTCATAAATATCTCAGCGTTTGGTCAGACAGCATCATCCCCTTCTCCCAACACATAATAAATCATCAGGCAAAAGTCAAAGCACAACTTGGCTTTCCCTACCCTAATCATTCCAGCTTCATTCACTCTGCCAAGGCTGACATGATCCAAATTACCATATTACTGATATTACATTATGGTTTTATTATTGATAGGTTTACAGGTAAGGTTTCTGCCAAGTGGTTTGATGCTTTGTATGACTCAGTTATCAATTTTGTCACCACTGCTGCCCATAGAAAACACCACTGTGATCTGTTTAGTGGCCGTCTCCATACTTGCCGGAAAATCCATTAGCTCACTCTTATTTGCGAAACACTCCTTGGTCTGTCGCCATCTATATCTGACAAATCTGTTACAAATCTTGTCAGCTTTCCGTAGTTTGTCACATCCTGCTATCTCTGCCTTCAAAGACTCTAAAATACATTTACAGGCACACATACAACTGTTTCTCGGCAAAATGACTTCATTAACTTTTCTACCAGTGTTACATGTTTTTGCCACATGGTTTAATTGCTTTTAGTGGTGTCATTCATGTATTTGTTGCATTTCTGTTTTCTGCTACTAGCCTTGTTATTTTGCCTCTTTACTATCAGTATTTCTTTATTTTATTCTTTTCCTTTCGCTAAATTTACTATCAAGGGGTATTTTGCCTCTTGCCAAGCTGTTATTGCTTATAAGAAATTGTTCTTAATGGATATGTCTTGTTTCATTTAGCTATACACACAATGCATGCTGACTTAAAGTCGACTGGGTCTGGAGAATAGATGACCATTCAGTGGTTGAAGGGGCTGCTGTTCACAGATTAGGGAATAAAGAAGATAGGGAGCCTAAGCCTTTTGAGCTTCTTCCCTGAGAATCACATCCGCCTGTGGACAATACAGAACGTATTGTCTCAAGAATAACATGTGAACTCCAGAGCCACATCTATTACAGCCTTATCTGGGGACACAATGTGGACACTGGGCTATTTGGAAGAGCTACTGAGGTTACAAATCAAAGACAGAGTTCAATACTTTGAGTTTACAACAGAAGACCGCTGCCACAGGATGCTACAATAAGCTTCACTGGACAATTGAGTGCTGAGTGATTTTTTGCATTAGGAAAATGTAATCTAGATGTGCAGGCCAATGTACTGGACTGGCCTCAAAACATGCACCGAAACAAAGGGAATATTGCAGTCACTGAAATCCATTAAGAGAGAGAATGGTTCAAGAAGCAGTGTAAAGATTGAAGAGGGTCCAAAGTTACAATGACCAAACCATCATGTAGAAATTCTAGAAGAAGATTTAGAATAGAAGAGTCAAAATTTTTCACTGCACACTGTAGCAATGAGGTAACTTGTGCTGGCTGTGAGGTAAAATAGCTGCAGTGAACTTCTCTGAATTTCATTTGGCCATTTGTAAGGTGTGTGACACATCACAATTAACATCTGCACTGCTTAGCAATTATACAGAGGAAAGTGAGGAGGAAATGTTAAGTTTCTTAGGAACACTATTCATGCCGTTAGAGAACAAGTGAATTAAAAACTGAGTTGCCTTAAACCATACTGTGTGCTCATCGCACAGAGAGAACAAACACGATACACACAGAGAACTGACACTGGTTTATCACATGAGTAAGCCGGATTCCAGGAATTGTCGTGCACACAATCCTGAGGTTGATGAGTTATTTTTATTTATACTCTGTAACTGAGTTGGTGAACTGGTCCTCCCAAGGAACCACACAGACGAAACATCAAGTGTGGGTGGGCATCAAGAGGAAAGAGGGATTCAAGCAGAGCTTTCCATACTGATTTAGAAAATAAAGAAAAATAGAATAGAACAGAATAGAATAGAATAGAATGGTAGGTTGTAGAAGTTATTATACCTTGATTAGCTCCAATCCTGCATTTTGACTGGCTGAGAGGTTTTCTGAGATCTCCCAGTACTGACACTCTGACTGCATTTCTGTATATTTATCACTCTGGTTTGTTATCTGTTACCTTCAATACATTTAACTAAGCTGAAATAAAGTGACAAATGACCTATCAAACTACAGCAGCTGACACACAGTCATGTAGATGGAACTTTTTTAGTGGAATTGTTTTCTCAGCAGCTAATCATAAAAAATAAAATCAATGATAAATCAATAACCACCTATAACCACAAAAAGGACTGCTTGAGTATTATTGCTTTTATTAAAGATTAGTTTTAGATTAGTCGACTTTACTGGACAGTGACAGTAGAGGGAGGCAGGGAGAGACATGCAGCCAAGGGCCCAGGCTGTAATCAAACCCCAGGTACTATGACAAGAACCAGCCTCAATAGCATATGGTGCCCACTCTACCGAGCCACTGTGGTGTACCCCTTGTTGTCTGAATTTTGTTTGAATTCAGCGAAAGTAATCCCCATGTTGGATAAACATTAATAAGTCAGATGTCAGAATCTCAGCAATAGTGAGCACTATTTTCCTGTTATTAGAGGAGAGGGGAGCTAAATGTGTTTGTCTTTGTGTTTTCCTAGTTTCCTATGTGTAGCATAGTTTAATGTGTGTAATGTAGTAATGTTGCTTTAAATACCCATTCCCAGCATTGATTAAACCCTTAAAAACTCCTCTCTGCTCAACAAAATTACATATTAAAAAGGTTTTTCTAAAAATTCCTTCATGTACCTTCATGAACTTGGTCGACTACTGTTGCGATAGCTAAATATGCAAATAGATAGTGAGATACTGGGGCTACGATTGGTTACCAGTCTGTGACGTAACAGACTGGTAAACTTACGTGGCATAAATCCTGATTTCTGAGAGTGAAAAGCGTAAAAGTAATATTTTGAACGCCATAAGACAAAAACGGTGCTCTATAACAAGTGGAGCACACAGAATACACCAATATAGTAGCTGATTATCTGGCAAAACACACTGAAAACAGAAAGAACATGATTTTAAGCGAAGTCGGTCTGCAAGTATTATGGGGGTTTAGGTATCGTGTTTGAAATAAGCGAAGGATTTAAAGGCTTTGTCTCACCGCCAACACTTGTGATCTTGAGTGCACATTCATGTGCCATAGAAGAGGTGTGAAAGACCATCCCACGTGTGAAACTGTCCAAATGCAGGTGCACTTAATCCACTTTACGGATGGCCCTTAATGAGCCCAAAACACCACTCCAAAGCAGTATTTAGAAGTGTATCCCACAGTTCATTAGGAGTTTGCATGCCAAAAAAGGAGAAGCAGCAATTAAGATGTTGGGCAAGAAAATATTCCTATGTAACTAAAGGTTATATATGGCTATTGTGGATTCTATTACTGGGCAGTATGCCCAGTTTAAATTAGGCAAGTGTGATCTAATTATTTCCTTATTTATTTACATCAGTATTTGCTAATTTATTATCACATTTATTTATGATTTTGGCCAGCCCTATTGTTTAAATGCCTAGATGACTAATTGGGCATTTAATTTTGCTTATTTATTTAGAAAATGTATTCTTGTTGGTGCGTCATTTTTCTGCACTCAATTTTCCTGTTATAAGTTCTTATTAGTAAGATCACCACAACTGCAGCTGCAAATGGAAAGGTTTTCATTTTGCCAAGTCTGTCCTGATGTGCATTGTCAAACCAACACTTGCAGTCTTCACGACTACTTACACTCTGGACAATTCCCAGAAGTACGCAACTCAAGTGACCACTTGGCTAAGCACAAACAGCCCAAGTGCGGGTATCAGGACAAAGCCATGGTAAGTTCCAATTAAACCTGTCCATTTTATGTGTTGAGTGACAGCTGATTATTATGGATTGCAACCTTTGGAATGTTTCGCCCAATAAAAAATTCAAATAAAACATTTTATGCACACTTGGATATTTTTGAATTGATGCATGCATTCAGAAAGCTCTCATTGTTGTTAAATAAACTGTTAAATCAACTGTTGATAAATTCCAACATAATTCCATGACTGACACACAAATAGCCAATCATGTGGCAGAAATAGAGAAAGGTTGGATTGCATGCCTGGTTACAAGCAAGGACACACACAACACACAGGATATATTGGATAAGACAGGATGTATTGTTTTGGTAAACTAAAGGAGATTCGCATAATGAGCCTACTGGTTTCTAGCCTTATAATGCGACATAATGTTTTTAATGTCTATTGAGATAATTATTGGTATTGACTGATATGATAAATGTTATCGTGATACCATTTTTGGCTCTATTGCTAGGCACAATTTGCGGTTCCAAAGGAATCCTTAAGACATGTTATTTTCAATTCTGTTTATCGGTTTCTAAACAAATTTCACCCACACTACTTTGATTTGCTGGCATTTGCCACTTTGATAGTAAAACAATCAACAAAGAATAACTGGAAGAAGAAGCAGGTGGGCATATCTGCGAGTTAAGACATCATGAACAAGAAGCACAGATGCCGCTCAAAAGTGTGGTTTCATTTTAATTTGAAAGGACGCAGTGGCACGGTGCAACATATGTGACGAAACTAAAAACTGTATGTCAACTCAACTGTACGTTAAAGTTAATGTATTCTTTCACAGGCAAACAGTTGTCTGACATTAGCCAACCCGAGCCTGAGCCTGCTGCTTCAGCTAAAGTTAAAAAGCCAGAGGTCTGACCACATGATGCCGATGACACTCCATTCAACGAGGCAGCAAAGGGAAAGATGTCCACAGACCAAATCGAGGAGTGCCACAGAAGAGTGACAGCCTACATAGTGAAAAAGCTGCATCCTTTCACTGATGTGGAATCAGACACCCTTAAGTAAGCAAAGATAAGCTTAGTGATGTTCTTACGTTAGCTGCTTACCTATCTACCCCTGACTACAACAGATCAGGTTTAACTATATTGTCAAATTTGTCTTGGGCACAGTGCTTGCTTCATATAAAATCATCACAGTAACACACAGCTTATGTACTTAAGTGTTTACTGCTCATTGCTCTGTGCTTCTTGATTAGACAGCTGCCAACTTGCGGACAGTGTTGTCATTTCAGCAGGTTAAAGTTCAGTTAATGAAAAGAATGAATCATATCATTTAATATCAGCAACCAAATAACTGTATAAAGTCAACTACCAATGTGAATATGAATATAACTTGTGAAGTTTTTTCTTATAAAAAAAATTATGTGAAATAAGTTGTCCTGTTTTGACCCTGCTGTTTAAGGAATCGAAATCGAGAATCATTAAGAACTGGAATCGATAAATGGAATCGAAATTGGAATCAGAGTTGTACAAATCTTAACGATGTCCAACCCTATCTATCGCCCAATCTTGTCACATGAAGGTTGACGCTATCTCTCTGCATCTTCACCAGCTGAACAGGTGTCCTAACCAACCAGCAGGAGTCACTAGTGCAGTGAAAAGGGCACACTCTTTCCCCGGCTTCCCACTTGCAAACCGAAAGGGTGGCACCGACCAAGCCAGAGGCATTGCTGCTAGGAATCGAGCCTGGGCCTCTGCGGTGGTGGGTTGGTGCTTTCACTGTACTATTCCACCCCAGGCACCCTGGGGATGCATAGTGCTAAGTAACCATGGCTGGTTCTAGTGACCGCAGGGACCTGGCTGTTACTGGCTGTGAAGGATTCTTGTCTAGTCACTTTATTTCACACCGGCTAAGGGGACACACTGAGAGAGCAAAAGGTCCAAAAGAGTGGCACAAAAACATGCGAAAGCCTTCAGGAAAAACAGGGATAAGAAAAAATAAATGTATTGTACTATGTACGTGTGAATGTATGTTGCAGCTTTGCAGACTTGATTTCATATATTCTTACCTTTGTGAAAGAGCTCTTGCAGGCTCTCAGCACTCTGGCTGAGCACCGCCCAGACCTCCTCCTCCTGGAGTGGACCTCCCCGCACCTCCAGGGCTTCTGCCAGAGACACATGCATCTTCCCTGTGGATGCAGAAAACAAAATGATGTACACAAGGAAACGACACTCTTTCAACCTCACGCAGAAATAGAGCATAAGTTTTTCGTTTCGCCCCTTTTTGTGCATGTGGCACCTATGGCACAAGTAAAAACAATTGTGGAAAACTGTGATCTGCACAATGCACAAACATACTCAAAGTGGTTATTCGACATTCCAAGCATAACCCTTATGAGAGAGCGCTCAACTCTGTCCTTAGAAAAATCAGCAATTCAAAACAACAATAAGGATTCTCTGTTTTTTTCCTCAGCTGAGAATTCTAATGACAGCAGTGGTGTAGTTTTTACAGAATACATATAGCGCTCATCCCTACAAATCTGTTTTAGAGGACAGCACAAAAAAATCCCACTGTCATCATACACTGAATGCATTTATCACTGGTGGTAATTCTGATTTAAAAAAGAATAAATAATAAAAAAAACTTTGAGAAAATCTGTTTAGTCATTTCTTGCTCTGTCATTCAACTCCCACCACCTGAGCCAGTCATGCTCTGCAGCTGAGGAGGTAGCCCAAGCACATGATATGCGTTCTCACAAACACACACACACAAACACAGACACACACACACGCGCGCGCACACGCACATGCACATGCGCACACACGCAGATTGTAAATCACAGCATATAAAGTAGCAGTTTATTATTCTGAGGCCCTACTAGCCTCTGATTTCCAAAGTCAGATTGTAGCTACAGACTAGTGACGATCATCCTGGGTGTCCATATAATCTACTAATAAAACAATAAAACTTGTCAAGTGTTACTAAACTAACCACTGCAGACCACAGCACCACACAGCACAGTCTACAAAACAATAGGCCACACGCTTCCTTTTGTGAGGTCTTTAGATGAAAAAGCTGCTCGCTACTGTGCACATAACTTGACACATAAGTAATGACATGCTTGTTACCTGTTTACATTTCATATCAGCTAAAATTGGGTCAAGCTCAGCAGCCTGTATCACTGTGCAGATAACAGTGATACAGCATTTCAGCTGCTGACGAAGAATGAGGGTAAACACAGACTATTATCACAGTTATGTACCAGATTTCTTTCACATGAATTTGAATGCAGACACACAAGTCACAACAAGTCAGGCTTAAGGGGAAGAACTTCTCTGACTTCACTCCTTAGGCCCATGAGCTGGCTGTTTCATCACACTTGCTATGTAGTTACAATAAAGGTTAATAATTTTTTTTTAGGTTTTGGCATCTTTTCTGAGCTATGCTCAGCTTTTTGCAAATCATCATAAATAACCAAAGTCAGATGGGGATTTGTAGGATTACAGTGCCATAAACTGGGCAGTCGGGCAGCCTTAAATGCCCCATTAATGGATGAAATGAGATATGTCATCTATCAGTGTCTAAAATCCAGCTGCTGCACTGTGGTGAGAGTCATGCCTAAATCCTCTTGACTCCACCATGATGTGACACAAGAGAAAAACAGGAAGATCAGGTGTTAAAGGATTACATCATACTGGGCAACAACCATTAGCATCTAAATATTTGCATGTGTGTTATGTGTAACATATTTAACTGGAAGTGTGGGAAGTGTAAAAGACTATTTCTGTAGGCATCTGTTGATACAGTGTAGTGGTGAGAAACTCTTAGCGGTTAGGGCATAGCTTTACACAGGGGGTAACTGCTGTTATGATAGTATGTATTAATGTTACATATAACAATATCAAGTACAGCACAATTAATGGATAAATATGTTGTTTGTCTGCAACCCTGCTTAAGCTGATTGTAGTTTAATCCATTTCTCATATGCTATGCATCTTAGAAAATAGATTTGCTCAAATCATATTTTATAGAATTTGCATTAAGATATAAGTCCCTGTGAACTTGGTACTAGGGACTGACTAAGTAGATTTTTCAAGTATCACAGTAGTATTCAGACTTTGTTAAATTTCTTCTATATGTTAGCTGATGTATGGCACAATCATAAATGACAACAAACAAACAAATAAATAAATAAAAATAATGTAAAATGTTAAGCACAATTTGATGGATGATGTGTGCTACACTTGAAACAAAATGCTGCTCAAATTCATTTTCTTTTCATACAGGTCACAATTTGCACAATTTAAGACGGAATTTAATAATTGAAATTTAGAAATTACTTCTCCTATCTAAAAACTTTTAACTTTAAAGTTACTATGTGCAATATTTTCAGCCTATTTTCTAAGAGTTCATCGTGTAGCTCCACCCATCTCTATAATGCCAAACCTGTACTCTATAAAAGGCTCAGAATTCAGGCCAAAACTTCTGACTCTGGTGCAAAGTTTTGCTTAAACTGTAATTCTGCTGGCTGCAAAACCAAAGAATCCTTTGTCTAAAAAGTTATCAGAGAAAGACAGGATAAAGTAGCGGTAAGCCTGAGCTAGTTTTTTACCAGACAGAGAGCACTCAGACGCTGACAGACTCAAGCTAGATTCTGATTTGGCTTTCTTCCCTCTAAATGTAAGAGTAAACTAGTAATCTACCTTTTCAACTCAGGATAGGTAATGTTGTTTGATCATGACATTATGTATTCATCTTTATGTTATGTAATCCTATATTCTCTGCATTTCATATGTATCAGGTAGTTATCATACGTAGCACGGGTGTAACGTGTCCAATGTGTTTGACTTAAGTAATAAATGTTTGGTCAGTAAATTAACATTAGCCAGATAAGTGAGGTGAGCTGGAACAGATTGCTACAGATTTAGGTACCTTGGCACCCATTATTAAAGCAGATAATGGTGAACTAACTAGCAATACAAAGCCATAGTAAATTATAATCCTAAAAACACAATCCCAGCATGTGGACAGGTGGTTGAAGAACTTGGTTTCTGGTTAGGAAGACTTCTTCATCTAGCATAAGTAAAAACTAAAAAGCCAACTTCCCTGATGGGATTACTTTGTCCACAAAATTTGGATAATCTTAGCTGTTTGGCAGTAACATGCAAACCTGACCACTATGATGCCAAACCTGAAATGAGGTATGATTCCTAAATTCTTCATATTAGAACAATCACAACTGATGGAAAGGTTTCAAATCTCCCAGACTTGCACACAAATTAAAAAAGATCAGCCAGATGGTGGCCAGTAACTCCTGAACCGTAGCCTTGAATCGTTCCTCCCTCAGATTCCTTCACTCAGCATGAACTCCACTCACACACAAATTGCAAAGAGGTTTCAAAGTGTGTCAGATCACATTTGCTCATGCTCTATACTGCTGCTGTGAGAACAGATTGGCAATTTTGCAAGCTGCAGTGTGTTTGGCCCACGGGCTGGGACCTTGCTAACAGTCCCTTGTGGCTGTATATTATCAAATATTGTCAGAGATAGTCACATGAGCAGACAAGTACCACATTTGACTCAATGTTGTCAAATACAGTGGTTTTTAAAAATACAGCGGACTGGTTTAAATTTAAACCTGTTCATAACAAATTCCATCTAAAAATGCTCAATAATGTGATTTTAATCACTATTAGTAAAACAGTGTAACACATTTTAAATTACCAAAAATTTAGCATCATGCCAATGTCTCACATGCAGCCATCTTGTCCAAGACTCAACTTTAATTGGGTTAGCAGGTTTATTCCCATGTGGGCTTTCACTCTATGAGTACGGTGTGAAACAACATCCTTCCTATGAGTCGGAGTTTAGAGATAAGTTAATGAGTAAGCATGCCATAGATGTTTATGCAGGAATGCAGGTTAACCATTCTGGTCAATGGGAGGCGTGAAGAGTGAGGCGAAGTGGGTTACTACCCATCCAGCTCATTACCCATGAGAATGGGGAGAGCGGGTGCTGTGAAGGCTGATTGTTTTGTGCGCCTTGTTATTTCAGCAGAGACCTACAGTGGAATGTTTTTATCCACACTGAGGCTGCCGTGTAGTCCAGCTCCTCTCCCATTGGACTACAGTCCTGCTCATTATTGAGGGGGCTTAGGAGGCAGCGGCCCAAAACAGTGAGAGCAGACAGCCTTCAACACTTCAACGCCTCACACTCATTCTCTTTTTCAAACAGTGGGGATGTTTGTTCCCAGGTATTCCCATGTATTCCCACACTATGCTTACAGCGGGAAACATAAACAAAGCTTAGTCTGCTGCTGCTGCCCAATGTTCACGTCTTGGCCACAGTCACAAGGATTTTAAAGAAAATAATCCTGGAAACGTGATATTGCTCTTTACTTTGTGCTTAGGTGAAGCTTTTCCTTTCCTGCCACCCTCCCTGTCCGACACAGTCTGTCTGACACAGCTATGAGCCATGAAATGGATTTGAAAACAAGTCCCACAAAAATTGTGCTTCAGCTGAGTAACTTATGAAGAAAAAGCCACAACTAATTCCAGCTTCTGCTGCCTCCTTTTAGTGCTGATCTCTGTATGTCAGTGACAAAAAAGACAAAAAAAAAAATAAAAGAAACTAAATATTTTCTTCTTTACAAACTTAAAATCTCTCAAAAACTTAAGCAGCAACAACTTATTTTTTTCTTAACAATCAGCTGTAAAACAGCAGACTGTTAAAAAATGTAATTTCCAACAGTGTGAGTCTAAGATATGAGAAGGAATTCATTAATACTCTCCGAATATTAAAACTTTGGTCTCAGCTGGCAAAGACATTTGGACCAGGAGTTGGTGAGAAAAGATATTCCACGCCAAAGTTGAGGTGAAAATCTTTCTGGAGTCATTCATGCCAGGAAAATTCAGCAACAAACTAGGGAGGGCTGAACCAAAATATCTTTTGAACTAAGATGACTGATGATGTAAGGGCTGATGTTTCCTAAATGCACACTGTCAGCAAAACAAGACTACTGAACTGGATTCTGTCAAGTTACGAGAATTCAAACCGAAGTTGTTTAGTTAACGAACCCCCTCCTTTCCCTCTTGTGAACGTTGTTCCTTCCTGCAAAATGTGATGTTTGGGAAGATCTTGGTCACTGTGAACAGCACACACAGCTGAGTCCTAATTATGTTAGCGCTTTTGTGAGGAAAGAATAAGGCAATGTGAACAGAACTGTCCACCTAAATAAAAGCGAACTGTATCAACTGTGGCTGAAACAATTCAGGCCCAGCTGACAGACTTATCTAGCATGACTTATGAAGAATTAATATGATGGTGCCGATGGACACAAAATTGAGCAATGCATTGAACCTGGACCGTTTCAGTTGTGGATTGGTCTCTCTCACCACAAAGCCACGCTGCCTGCTGATGTTTTTCAGGGCAGCCAGGGTCAGGACCAGTCAAAAGCAGATCCATGATTATTCCATGATTATCAGCCCTGCTCTGGACGGACGGCCCTCAGTTCTCATTTTGGTATCAACCTCATCCGCCCCATTCCTGCTAATCACAGGGTTGCCATGAGTACCGTGACATGCAGAGCATGGTTTTACTAAACCACACTCCAACCTTACCTCCCCCCCAGTGCACACACCACCTCAAACCCAACCCACTTGCTTCTTTCCCCCTTTTTTTTCCAATGATGCACACGCACCATCTCCACCATAGGCACTCCAGATGTTGGAGTTGTTTGTGTTTCTCACTCATGCAACCTCCCCACATTCTCTTTTAGCACTGAATGTTAGACTACATATTCAAAACTCTACTGACCTTTGACTCTGAGTGACTTTATTACTTTCCTATGGTAATGAAGGGGGTTGGGGAGAAAATGCTGCCTTCTTATAACCCCCATAAAACCTTCAGTCTTGTACTGGCAGTTTTGAAACACAAGGGTTTGCTACAAATTTTAATGCATGTTTCTCATCTTTTCTAACTTGACTGCAGGCTGTTGAACTTCGTAGCACTCTGAAAAACTCGTTTTTGTACCAGACTACATGTGCCCCCTCCCATGAATTGCTCCCATAAGTTACAATAAAGTTATTGGTGTGGTTAAACTCGCGATGCCCCATGTCCTAGTCCAACATCAGCAAAAGCTATAACATTTAGGCTGTTTATTCCACACAACAACGCATTAGCCTTGTTTCAGACTACAAACTTTTAGCATACACAGAGTATAGCAACATTACATGTTGTGTCCCTGCCTTCAACAGGGAGAAGCATCATCTCCGGGACAGCCCTAAATCCTCCGCTTTCCCTGGAAGTTGGCAGGCTGGCTGAATCGCTGGCAAGTTGGCAAAGCTCCCGGTAAACTTTTAAGACGAACATATCCCAACGTTTCTCCATTGCACTGCATTATAGGGGTTCAAAAAAAGGAAACTTACCGGGCAAGTACGGCTACAAAAGGGCTTGAAGTGAAAATGTTCGTACTCCGACCGGGCTACCAGTGCGCAGACAAACGAGACCAGACGCCATCCCATCCACAAAGCAACATCTTGAAGAGTTGGAGACTACGGCTAGCAGGCAGCAGGTTTACCTTTCCACGGCGCTATCAACTATTTAAAAAAATCCACTACATGTTAAGTATTTCCTGTAACTCACTCACGGGTTGTCGCGCGACTGTAGTTGATCGATAAACGATTCCCTTGTGTCGGAAATACTTACTAAAAAGTCGTGTTTGTTGGCCACTACACAGAATTTGCTCTCCTCAACTGCAACCAAGTTACCATTAGCGCCGAGGAGCAGGCTAACCCCTCCCTTTGCCCAGCGAGCGTGGGCTGACTGGGAGTAACCAGACACCTCACTTTCGCCGTCCATTGGCTCTCTGCTAGGGGACCGTCATATAACCAAGAGGCGTCTCTATAGTAACCCACAACTAGGAGTAACACACAGGCTATGTGCTATCGGTCCCTTGGTTTCGGTCTTCAAATACTGCAACCGGTCAAATTGTCCCGGAACGTTTTCCCCCAAACGCTTTAGTTTCTCCAACAC
>OMKZ01029647.1:0-10747 GCA_900302535.1 Neoniphon sammara
TGCAGCTACAAGGGAATCCTGCAAGAGGGATTTGCGGTCCGTCAATGAGGAACTACCGGCTCATCTTCTGCCACAACCTGAAGCAGCCCTAGATGGTTCACTGGTTCACTGGCCAGGGGAGGAGAGGATAACACACACTTTCACTGCTACACGGTGGGTATACACACACACACACATTTCCCAAGGTGCACACTGGGTAAACAAACAGTGACACACAAACAAGCGGTGCTTTCATACCGCTACATGGTGGTCGGGCTCTGCTGATCATGAAATTTTATAATGACGTTTAGTGTCTCACAAATAATTGCAATTAACAATTTGTCTTTTTTCCCCTCCAAGGAGAATGAGTAATGAACTGAGAACATAAATAAATTGTCACAATATTAAAACTAAAGAGTGTGCTGATCAGTGAAGTCGTACATGCCTTTGCAACAAAATCCATGTTGCTCCATGTGCTACATAATAGTGGAAGAACAGCACCAAGGGAAAAAGTGCTGCTAAACTTGAAACAGTTTGTGTGCGTTCATCTTTGGAGTAAAACATAACTGCATCAGTGGCTGTGTTTATTTCTGAAATATGACAATGCAAACGGGAAAAAAAATGTAGGCATGGACGTCACTTGATTATATAACATTACAGGCACTTTGCCAAAAGCTCTTGAGTAAGCAAAACACCAAGAAGAGCTAAGCAGTTAAATAATAAACAGCCACAAGACATACGATATTTAAGAAACATGACAGATTTCTTCAGTCAGTGTGAATTTACTACATGGAATTCTTGGGATGCACACATGCACTGGTGTGCAGTGTTATATAGTATAAAATAGGAAATAGAATGAATGAGATCTGCTTGATGTTGCGTATGGACACAGTCATCTCAGTATGTTAAATCCTTCTTGGAAAGCATTTTTATGCACACACTCATCTCTCATCTCCTCTGCTGTTATTCCCCCAACCCACAGACAACACACACTCCTGCAGGATTTATGTGAAGTGCTTCCTCGGCATGAGTTGTTTTAAAATGTGTTGCCGTCGATATCCATGTCTTTATCGCATGCATTACATGGAAACACAGAAGTGTGAGCAAATCCTTTCAGTTCATCCACGGGCATATCCCATGTTTTGTGTTCAGGAACTTTGTCGCATTACACTGTTGTTTTTAAGTCGGCCACTAAATATGTGCCATAAAATTTTGACGCATATGGAAATGTAATAGGTTTTGTAAAAAGATAAAAAGAACATTACTGCTGCTTCACGTTATTTTATTGCATGGAAATTTACTTTCTGTGCTACGCATTGGCTAATGCATACCAACATGTATGTATTGGTATGTTACACAGAGGGGTAACACATCAATTTATATGCTCACTTAACCAACACACACGGTGACACACAGTCTCTCTCTCTGTCTCTCGCAGTGTGCTACATATACAGGGCTTTTTATAGTTATGAATGATAAAATACTGTTTGACTACCAACCAAACTGACCAGATACAGTAAGTTACAAAGCACATCTAAATGCAAATCTGCCATCAAATCTACTGTAAGCCTAGTTGCACAATAAACTTCGCACCAATTCACAAACATTCAGCAGACTCACTCTCACAAGTTTTATCGTAGAAAAATGCCACACTTGATTAGAACTTAGCATGAAAATCCTGTTTGGTCACTTTGTCATTTTGAAACAAGCCGAACAACCGAGCACCTGAAAATGTTCATGCTACACACATACACACTCAGTCTGCTTGCCTGGCATTCATGTTACGTAACACACTGACCGCAAGGCCAGCAGGACACCTCTGAGGCTCTGCACAACTGGTTTTAAACTGGTTTTCACACTTAGTGAGAAGAGAAGAAAACACGTGAGAACAAAATCATTTCTGACCACCAAACACTTGACTTCCCATTAGCTCTCTAGAGTGCTCAGGTCTGAGTGTGTGTGTGTGTGTGTGAAAGAGAGGGATAGAAAATAAATGTGAGCAGTTTGTCACAACAAATCTTATAAATGTCCAGAAGTCGGGTTATTTTATGTAATGTGGAACATGTGCAAATAACCACAGTTATGTATCTTTAAAAAACACCATCTACTGATGATATCGGCTCAGCAGTAGTTTGGACAGAATTAATTTGTCCTGATCGGAGCTCAGCAAACCCAAGTCACATTTGCTGAAAATCACTCGGTGATGTGTCCCTCCTGCCTGATGAGTGGAGTAGACACCATCTGCCACTGTTTGCATTCAGATGACTCACCAACAGACTGTTAGAAAGGTCAAATTTTGAGCAGAAATGGTCATTCTTCCTTGCTAGATTCTTGCCTCTTCTTGTTTTGCACTGATTTTCACTGGGTTTTAGAATCAGCCATAGGCAGAATCCTCAGTGCATAGGGATTCATTAGTGATGATGTAAGAACACATAACAGCCTTTAGGAGCAGGTAAGTAAGTATCATAACTGATGCAGACATTGACAGAGACATTCCTTGACTCCTTGAACAGACAACTACTGGAAAATAAAATAAACACAACTTGTATTTTACATAGGACTGTGTGGGTTAATCATGTTAATCGCA
Source organism: Neoniphon sammara (assembly GCA_900302535.1). Taxonomy (NCBI): domain Eukaryota; kingdom Metazoa; phylum Chordata; class Actinopteri; order Holocentriformes; family Holocentridae; genus Neoniphon; species Neoniphon sammara. Next base: position 2,567 of record OMKZ01029647.1, read on the forward strand.
TATTGCGATTATAGCTTATGCAGTCAATAATTGTGGAGTTTTGGTCTGTCACTTATACCGATATATTTTCATTCCCTTAAGAACATCTATGATATTTAAAATAGGGCTGAAAATAGTTCTTTCTCATTTATTCTGCCAATATTTTTAATTAGTTGACTATTCTAATAACTAATTTATTAAGAATAGAATACTTAGAATATTAGAATCATTAGAGTTAGAATAATTTATGTAAATGGACAGACGTCCATTAGGGAATGAAAAGCCTTGGTATACTCAACCTGCATGAAAAATTGACTTTCACTGCTAACCCGCAACAGGAAGAAATAGGTATGGAAAATGGATGGATGTTCATGCAGAGTGGGAGTGCTTGTGTGATATGCCACTTCACTTTAATAAAGTGTATAGACTACTGTATTATTGGCGTTCTGTAGGCTCCCTAATGCCTTGATTCAGGTAGCAGTCCAATTTATGAAATTGACATCATCAGTGAAGTTGACATGTTGTTGCAGCCCCACTTAGCAACAGATAAGATGTTGATCAAATGTGAAAAAGTACAAGATCATTTTCTTCCTCAGATCATTGAGTCCAGTCATATGCCATTTTTAAAATTTTTTTAAAGAAATGTTCACAGAAAATACTTGGTTGAACCAACTGAGAGTATTATACAGGGAAAACTCTGCTGGTCTAGTCCAACCACCTCTCCAGTTAGCATAGACAGGATCCTTCACTGGCGATTGACTGCCTGACAGCAAACACCACTGCTGCACATGCTCTGCCACCTGACCTACACCTTAAATCTCCCTCCTATTCTTTCAAGGGCTCCCCAGAGGCCGTAGTTCTTAAAGGAACAGTTTACCCAAAAATACAAAAAAATGTGCTATCTATTCATCCAGACATATCTGTGAGCTTTTGGCAGGGTCTCTAGTCTGCCTCAGTGTCTCCTGGCACCTCAGTGCAGCGGGACCGGATGGGTATTCATCTGTTGAACTCAAACTGTCAAAAATGTACATGTGAAAAACACACACAGCAACAGCTCTTTCCAAAAACAATGGCATAATCCACAAACAAACTAATTCCTGCTGAGAAACATTGGCAAACTATAACTGTCCGCCCCCACAGAGTTCAAATTTGGGGTAGATAGATACAGTCTGCCAGTGTTCCCTGGCTGCATGGATCTGGATATATAGATTGTGCTGAGAGTAAGTGGGAAAATATCTTGTTTTGTATTTCAGGTGAATCGTTCCTTTAAACTTCTTTTAGCTTACAACCCATTTTCCTCCCAATATCTCGCTCACCATCGCTCCATTTTATTAAACGTGCACTGGTGTCATCTTGTCACTGCACCCATCACAAATAGTGCCCATTCTTGACCCCAGCTCATAGTTTGAGAAACACTCAGCGGTCATATCTGTGTGGAGTAGTAGACTGTTCTCAATTCAGGCTGCACAATACAGGTACACACTCCTTATCTTTGCCTTCGTGCCTCTACAAGGGTCAGGTGAATGAACTCCTGCAGGCCGGTGACTTATTGCTGAACCCCCCCACTACCCCTCCCCCCTCCTTTTGCTCCTTCTCCTCCTCCTCCTCTGGCATCAGGGGAGGGTCAAGTGCTGTGTGACAGCAGCTAGACCTGCCTCTCCTTTATGTACGAGTGTTTTGTGCTCATGTTGTTTGTTTGTGGACAACAGAGGAAGAGAACAGTTCTTACCATTCCTCTCTCCCTCTCCCTCTCTCTCTCTTTACCAGTGTGTCTCTGTCACTCTATCTCCTGTCTCTATTTCTCTCTGGCTTTGAGATGAAGTTTCCTACACTCATGCAGTGTGAGTATGATCACAGATGTTAAATGGTGTTTTGTGTTGGCCTGTCAGCTTTTACCAAGGAGGTGATTCACTGTCTGAATGAGTGTGTCAAAAGCTGTAACTAGCACTGCAAAAAATGATTTTCATTAACAATCTCTGGATTATTTCTGATGAATCAACAATCATTTAGTTAGTATAAAGTCAAAAATAACAACATCTGCCTATTGCAAATTACCGGAGCCCAGAGTGATGTTTTAGTCCGACCAGCAGCCAAAAACTAAAGTGAGCAAATCCTAGCATTTTTAAAGCTGTAACAAAGCAAAATGACAATCGATTAATTTTCTGTCGAACCACCAATCTATTAATTGGCTTAAATGTTTCAGCGTGAAATTGTACTAACCATTTTTCTTCATTTTCTCTCTCTTTCTGTTTACTTTTTTCTTTCTTTATCTTTTTTCTTCTTTCTGAAGGCGTGAGGTCTCGGTGGGGCTGTGGTGAGGAGGAGGAGGCGGAGGAGGCCATGAGGAAGAGCGTGTCTCTGTTGCCAGGCAACGAGGGCGGGAGCTCAGCCACCACCACGCGGGTGTTTGGCGTTCCGTTGGAGGAGGTGACACACACACACACACTCAGCGGCCACGAGGTCCCCGCGCTGGTCAAACACATCGTCGACTACATCGAAGAGCACGGTGAGTGACACACACACACACACACACACACACACACATAAACACGCATATGCACAGACTGATACAGGTGTTGTATATATGATATTGATATTAGACATATTGTTGTAATATTCTCTGAGGCAGGACACCGAATTTTACCAGACAACTAAATTTACAGAAAGTGATAAAACTTTTGAATGTTGTTTGGTTACTAGTCAAAGTGGTCGTTAAAGTAGACAAAACTTTCCAGCCACAGGTGAAAAACTCAATCAGTCAATCAATCAATCAATCAAATTTAGGTTTGCACTATTGTATTTAGCTGTATTGATGACTAGGTTTCCTGAAAGCTGATTGGTTTCAAAAAATTTGTTTCATTTGTATCATTTACCAGCTTTTTAAAAATGTCTTTTATCAGAGTTCTCCTGGGTCTTGAAAGTCCTTGAAAGTTTTGGTATTTAAGAAAAATAAAATAACACATATTAAAAGTCTTTGAAAAGTAATGGATGGTCTTGAAAAAAGGCTACTTGATTATTAATTAAAATATAACACCCATTCGTTTCACTGTTAAGTGACAAAATCTCAGGAAAAATTTGAGGCTTGATATCTAATTCTGGACAGTCATGTTTCACCACTAAACAGCAACAGTTTTGGTAAGTGTTTGTCAGTATTAGTTTTCTGGTGCATATCTGTCTGTCACTGACTCATACGAACTAAAACTTCTCCAAATGTTAGACTTTATGACTGTTAATTGCATTGGCAGTTACATTTTGTTTTGTTTTGTTTTCTTCTTGTTAGCATATGAAAACAGCTTCACTGCTGGCTTGACAGTCGTATTTAATACAGTAAATGGTAAACAGAACCACGTTTTGATTTGGCTCCTGTCTGAAAAATAAATACTCCTTTTCACAATTATTGCTTTGACTAAGCTTTGTTTTTTTATTAAATGATTTATACCCTCTGAAAAATATTCAGGTGACTTTTGTGGGCATAATGGATGTCTGTTTTGCTCTAGGACATCCTTGAAGCTTAAATCTCCTCTCATTCAAAACCTGATTGCCCATAATATTTTATCTTTGGCCAACAGAATCATTCTTGTATATTCAATCAAAGCAAATGTTGGCGCCTCTGGATTTTGTTTTACACTGTATTAACTTGTCTCTACATTTCCCTGAGGTCTTTAGTGCTTACATTATTTCATGCTTGCCATCAGTTTATCATATGTGATAATAGTCAGTCCGGATTGTCATCCACGTTTGCCTCTGCATGGTTTATTTAGCATTAATCTTATCACTCCTGTCAGAATCTCCTGTTCAGAGCACTATTCTGTTTTTATGGTTCAAATGCCTGAACATGTGATCAAGGACACATAGGAGATTGTTATCCTGCTTGTCTTAAGGCAGTTTATCTACCTGTCATCTTTTTTGTTGCATCAGCAGTTGTTTAATGGGAGGGGCAATCAAATCTCAGATCGGTAATGGGTAGACTCAGCCTTGCTATTCAACTCAGCGTTTAATGCTATGCTTTGTAACTGAGCATATGATAATTGTGTCGTTATTTCATCCCTAGGCTACAGGGTGTTGCACGTTTATGGAATTTCATCTGTTTCTCCAAGCATTCAAAGCCATGCTGACAGTTCACAACAGACTGTAAATCAAAAATGGCAGACAGGAAAAAATAAAGCTAATACCAGTGTGGGATTGTGGCTTTGATCCTGTGTCAGACAATATAAATAGTCGCATTTTTCCCCCCCAAATTTCAGTATCAGACACTTAAAAAAACAAAAAACAAAAAAAAACTATTGGCATTGCATTCCCATGCAATTATATTTAAGTCCTACTATTACTCAAACACTTATCATTTGCGAATAGATATCTCCAAGAACTCAATTATATCTGAGTACATTGTGTAACATTTTTCTCTCCCGAACACACCCCGGTGTTGACCTGCCGTGACTGCTCTCGCACCACGATAAACCAAAATATGTCGTTAGTGGAGATCCAGTTTGCGTGATAAGATGAAATCTGAATGCACCGCCAGACGGTTCCACGGTTCGCTTCCTCTTTCATTACATAACAACTCTGTCAGCTTCGGCTCAACTTCTGAAAACAGAAGAGCGTAACAGTGCAGAGAGGAACCTGCCAAAGTCCTGGCTCTGAGCCTTTCCCATGCCAGCCTGGATCATCTTTCTTCAAGCCACTCAGAGCATGAGCGCTTGGCTTTGGTCGTCTTAGATCACGATCCAAATTTGACTTTAAGATTGTAAAAGAGACTCCAAGTAATGCTTTTGAGTAACTGGTAGATCACATAAACTCACCAGCAACAGCCAACATTTTACCTCACAGTTGATTTTTGCCTGGCAACCCCGAATTTGATACACATGCCCTTTCAGTCACTCTGATTAGTATTACTTATCAAAATCAATCTTGCACGGGTCATAAGTGCAGCATGTCTTGTGAACTAATTGGATGAAATTACAGAATATGTAGGCATCCATTTTGAGAATCTAGGTCCTTCATCACAGTAGAACGAGTGAGATTGCCCTAAAAGTGCCTGCCACGCCCGCTTTAGGCAGGTAGGCAAACTAGAATTATGAAAAGTATGTGATGTAATAGAATAGAATTAATTTCAATAACTAATGGGAAAACAAGCTCTCTCTCTACTCTGCTCTAAGCATAAGATCAGTGGATGTTCAGATTTAACAGAAGAGTTGGTGGTGTAGTTTTCCTTGAATTTTTATATGAATCTGAAGTTAACACAGAGGTTGTTAGGACACTGCTGTGTGTGAGAAATGTCCCTTTGTAAATGTTTTGTGATGATGAAAACCTCACATCTTGCACAAGTAACCAGGTGTAGGATTTTAGAAAAACTTATTTAAGTTTCTGAAATAATACACGGCAGTTGAATAGGTTGCATGGGCACTGTGGGTCGCTCTATCAAGGACCACGTAAACTATGAATTCAAAAAATAATGTCAACAGTAGTTTCCGCCATGACATTTAATTTCTAAAGCATCTATTGTGCAATTAGCACAAAGGAAGGCCATTTCCTAGTAAAACCTGCCAGGTCAGTGGAGATTTTTTTCTCTTCTTGGAATGAAGCTTCACCTCAGGGCACTTCAGCTGACCACTGAGAGTCGAGCTGGCAGTTTGTGCAGCTTGGGGGCTGCCTGACCATATGAGGTTATGTAATAAGTTACTTAATCCCTCCCTGGGCTTCTCTTGGCATATTAATTAGAATGATGCAGCTAGTCCAAAAGTTACTCAACCAATGAAAAGACGTTAATCTCTCTGATTTAATTTGTGTGCAATGCCAGGGCTGTCAGAAAAAGCAGGGTACTAAAAGATGAGGCAAAAAGTACCTAAACAGTTCAAAACAGAAGATGGAGGCATTTCGTTGGTTGGTGGTGCCACAGCTCTGGCATCACAGATGAAATTGCTCACATGATTTTCACAGAGACAGGCTGCCTTGGTCAATTATGTTTGGAGAGTTAAGAACGAGAAAGAACAAGAATGTAAACCATGGGGTTTGCAGGCTGGGAAAACTGGAAAAAAATATTAGATGAATGGTTTTAACATGTTTGAACCTCCTGCCAAGCAGGGTTACCTGAAGGACCGACAGGACTGAATCAGAGGAACTGAGTAATTGAGCATGTGCTTTTTGGTCCACTTGAAAAGTATTCAGCTGTTACTCATCCAGATCTGGACTGGTCACACTACCTCTTCTTCTTATTTATTTATTTATTTAAGGTCCTTTGTTTTGAGAGTAAAGGAGAAGAGGGTATGAAGTTGTAAATAAGCAATTGTATTGCCACTGTCAAAATTATTGAATTATATGGCTATATGCCTACTTTCACAGGGGAATTATCTGGTTACAATGCTCATGTCATCTTGATTTAATAGATTTAATACCAGTTGTTGGAGTTGTGATATTTGTTATTAGTATTAGCTGCAGAAAACTTAATTGTTCCACAGGAAAAATCATGTTCACATGTGACACAGCAGTATATAACACTAATTTGATTTTACACAAGATGAACCGATATTACATAATATATTACAGCATATTATGTTAAAAAATAAAGGACAATTTCAAAAATGTTCCGACCCCAGCTCCAGCAGCTTTTCGCTGATGCTATCGGCTTGCCTTTCTCGTAACACTGAGCGATGCCATTACAGGAATGATAATCATCAGTATATGGTCATACACTTGTTTGATACCAATGAGGTTGGAGTTCACACGCTGCAATGCATTTGTGGTTATATACACACACACGCACACACAATCCTTTACATGTCCATTCAACATAGTTTGTGATTTCAGAGCTTCTCCAGCCACTAAAAAGTCTTGAACAGTTCTTATTCTAGAAAAGACTGATGGTACACAGGGAACTGCCACACCTACCAAACATACCACTTACCAGTCAGACAAAATTTACTGGAACTGGGCTGGTGTCAGTTTCAGGCCCTGTGCTGCACGCTGCACACACCCAAGTCAAAGTGTGTCAACACTGACATGTAGTTGTTTCCTCCTTAAGCCCCACAGCAGCAGCACGATGGCTCAATAGACACTCGACCTGGGACTAGGTTAGCTTCGTTGGGGTGGCGTTAAATTCATGTCATGTTTGGGAGTTGACTTTTTTGAGGTTGCTAAAAGGAGTGACGTTTTAACACATTCCATTTGTTTGATTCATTAATGATTTGTAGCAGCAAAGCAGCATTCACGTGCTGGCAGAAGTTACAAACTCTTGAAACGGAACAACTGTCTCACATAGAGGAATTACGATCACACCCAATGTGCTACAGTTCATTCACAATGAACAAATTGTTCTCAAAGTAGTCTCTGGCTGTTACTACTTTTGTAATCATTTACTGTCTAGAACAGTCTGTTGAAAAGGACATGGGAGTCTGAACTGGAGGATGATGCAGCTTGATAACTTTACCCTGCTCAGAAAATATTAAATGTTATATAATATTAAAGTTAGTCAGCTCACTAGCTCAAATGCTGTTAATTTTGGCTTATTTTGATCTTTTGCTGTGTGTACCTGTTCATCTCTGTATGTATTTTTCTGTGCTGACGTGTTGTTTCTCATTCATCTGGTCAGGTCACCTGGACCTGGAGGGGCTCTTCCTGGTCAACGGCAACGCAGAGCGCGTGGATTGGCTGCGCCAGCGCTACGACAGCGGCGAGGAGGTGGAGCTAGAGAAGGAAGCAGACCTGGCCTCAGCTGTCAGTTTGCTCCGCCTCTTCCTGCAGGAGCTCCCTGAGCCCGTCATTCCCACTGAAATACAGGGACACATACTACAGCTACACCAAGGTGTGTGACACTCACTTGGCTGCTCTTCCTCTTCTCAGGCCATTCTGTATTTTTTCCCCCCGATTTTCTCTCTTTCCATGTACTTTGAAACCAATATGTTTTCTTTCACCTTTTTCTGTCTGGAAGATATGTCTTAGATGGAGGGCAGGAATTCGGTCTTGTTGGGGGAAATGTTTGTCCTCTGGTTTTCTGTTGTTTTTCTGTGTGTGTTTTCTTCCTTTCTTCTGAATCCCTGACTTGGTAATAGAAATAGGCAAAGGTTAGCTGTGCTGTACAAATGCCTGAATTGCCCGTGTTTATCTATCCAACTCTATCACTCTGTCTGTATTTTCTGTTGTCATTGAGAACCATCTTCTTTTAATTTGGTGTATTCAAGACGTTTTTTTGTGTTCTTCAGGACATAC